>RJWJ010012809.1:0-41212 GCA_004363605.1 Indri indri
AAGGTGAATTTAAAAACTAGGTAACATATCAAGTAGTTTTTGTGTGTTCACCTCAGCCCTGAATTTAAACCTAATTTTATTCAGAATGATTTTCACTTCTCACCCTATCATGTTAACTGATTTATATTTCTTTACCAAAACCTAAAGTTCGTTTTAGCCCAAAAGAGTTGTTGACATGTGAATAATTATAATTCTGAAAATAAAGGTTTGATGATGCCGGACTTATTTATAGAAAATCATTCAAGCTATTTGTTTTTCCTTTTAAAATGGTGGTCTTGACTTTTATCTGAACTTTTTACCTAGAAGAGATGACTTGAGGTGATAGAGTAATACAGGCATCGCTCTTGTGCATATGTGAGGAAATCATCTCTGTATCAGCAGTCATTTATCAAGTACCTACTATGTGCTAGGTACTCTGCTGGGAGGGGAAATAAAGGATTTTGATTTCATGCTGTTGCATTTTTAAAGAACATAATTTTGATTAAAAATGGAGCCCTTCCCTTCAGGGTGGACACTCACATTTTCTGTTGGTTTTGAATCACATATTGTTTTCTTCTGCAGGGAAAGGGCCTGTCAATCATGTCTTTATTTCTAATGAGTGTTTGCAGTTTTGTATGTCTGTCTTCACTTAACGGGGTGTATTTTCCTAAGTTGGGACAGGCCACAGGCAATAGCAGGAGAAAAGCTAAAGATCAGAATTAAGGTGTTGGACCTAATTGTATATGGTAAACTCATAAGTTTCCCTTCCTATTCAATGCTTTTACTCTTATTAAAACTCTTAGACCAATTTCATTAGACAAAAATGCACCAGCATATGTAAATCTTCTTTGTTTAATTGGAGACCTATTGATTGTAGGTAACATAAGCCTCTCTAAGGGAAACAGAACCCAACTGAAGATAAGAGTTTCTTCCCCCAACACATACAGCATTCATGATTTTATTTCTCTAGGCATGTTCATTATCAAAACCATTCCATTGCAGACTTTCCCATAAAGTGTTTCTGTCTGCCCCTGTTTTCATATCTAAAAGCTCCTACTGGTTTCAGCAAAAGATAATGGAAGCATTTTGACAGAATATATATTTCTTCTTTTTTTAAAAAAAGAAAAACTAAAACCTTAAAAATAGCAAAAAACAAAAACAAAATCATATGAAATTTAGTTTACTTTAAAGAGGCCGAGAATAAGTCTTTTTTTGTGCTTTCATAGAGTGCTGAAAGAAGCCAAACTCTGCTCATCTTTTCTTCTTTTTTTTCTTTCTTCCTTGGAATGCAATATTCTGGTCAGCTTCTTTGGTGAGCAGTCACCAAAAATATTACAGTGGGGGATGAAAAATAGAATGGATTTTTTTGAACATTTTAACTGGATCTCAAAGCTGCAGAGAGTACAGTGTACTAGACTGTACTTTGCAAAATGGTAGAAAGCATGGGATTTTCCCACTGTGTTCCTTAGGATTGGGTCATCTTTTTATAGCTATTTAATAATAGGGGACCACGTGCATTTTCTTATATAAATTCTTGCAATTCCATGTTTCTTTCTGAAGTGTAAGTCTCAGGTCAGTTTCAATATGTAGTTATTTACTTGTAAGGTAATAAGAATCTTGAGAAGGAGAGATATCTGTTTAGATGTAGATTTTCATATAATAACTCAAAAATTACTTTTGACAAAAAACTAGTCAGGTGTTGAAGAGGTAAATACATGTGTTTTTTATTTCTCAACATTATACTGAAAATATGTTTAATATTTAGAATTTGAATTGGGAAGCACTCCAATTTTTTTTCATTAGGGTATTATTGATCTCTAAGATATTTAATTAGCAAAATTGTAGGATCTTAGATAAAATTGGTTAGTTTTAACTTAATAATGCAGTTGATTCTATAGAAATGGATTTATGATCTTTCTTCAGTGTTCATCTTTTTCTGTTTGGTGCTGGTGGTCAAACACATCTCAAGTTGTGAGGGGTGTATGTTTAGATGGGTGCATATTGGAGAGATTTTGATTGGCAGAGAGTAACTTTATAATGCATATCAGTGAAATTCTAACTCATTTAATTATTACTTTATTCTCTGATTATATTTTTGTATCTGCGAGAAGATGATCACCTTCATTCTGGCAGAGTGTGGATGAACAGACATTGCTATTCTCATTTCTCAGCACGTCTGGGAAGGCATTTTGACGTAGAAAATCTTTTGAAAGAATTGTGTATCTGTGCACCTGCAACAACGGCTGTGATGACATTCTGACTGGGCTTGTGATGAATTAGGTCAAATTCATCATTGATTACTGCATGTCACTCATGCTCAGTAAGTTTAAAAGAATTTTTTTGGAGATTATTCATAGAAGATGTTGAATACGGTCATTGGAGGGAAGCTTTGAACTCATTTATTATGGGGTGTGTGTTTGTGTGTGTGTGTGTGTGTATCAGCCCAGTTATTTGCAATAAACCTGTATCATCCTTTATTGGCCCGTTCCCAGGAGTAGAAGTATATTTCACACCAAACATAATCAGAAGATAACATGGAATGTTAAAAGTCTAGCTGATACATTTTAAGTCAAATAGAAATTTGGATATCTGCTGTTTGGGTTTGTCCATGCTGGAGCTACCTCCTTTAACACTCATCCTCCCCGTTTGTGTGGAGAACTGAGACTGGATTTCAAATACAAATTATTCACATCAGTCAAGTTAAAAAGAATCAATATTTTTTCCCCAAATTTGACTATTATTATATTTTCTTGGGGAGAAAGTGCATTATTCAAATAATTCAAAATAGACATACAAATATGTTTTTAAAATCTTTTCAAGCCTGTTGCTGAAAAGTTTTAGAATATTGTGAAAAATTCTTTTATTTCAGTAAACATTCATTACTGGTTTGATTTCTTATTTGTCTTTATTTTTAATGTAAAAATATGTGTAAGTTATAACACATACTATGAGCTGAATACCTGTTAACTTATCTCCCCACCCAAGAAAAAGAATATAACCAATACCTTTCATGTACCTATCTGATTCTTTTCCTCCCTTATCACCCTGAAATTCCTCCCATTATCCTGAATTTTGTGGTTATAATTCCTCTTTTGTAAAATAAATGTTTCATCACATATGTGTGCTAAATATATTGTTTAGTTTTGCTTGTTGTAAGTTTTATGGAAAATGATACGTATAACATACGCATGCACACACTTCTGAGAAATTGCTTTTTTCACTAAAATTATATTTATAATGTTGCATGTACTATAATTTATTGTTGTTTCTTGTTGTATAATATTCTATTACATGGGGATCTGTGGGTGTTTCCAGTTTCTTGCTATTAACAAGTGCTATGAACTCTAACGTATTTTCCAGAGCATGTGTATAAGAGTTTCTTTAGGGCATATGCCTAGGAGAAGAATTATTGAATCATAGGGCATGTAAATGTTAAGTTTTTAAAAAAAGATAGTGATATTTTATCTTACTAAGAAGTGGTGCTTGTTTGTACTCTCAGTAGCAGTAGTGTACAAAGATTCTATTGATCTATGTTCTCTCCAACATTTACCACTGCCAGATTTGGACTTTTTGCCAATCTAGAGGCTATAAAGTGACATTTCATTGCAATCTTAATTTATGCATATTATTTGATTAATAATGAGATCAAACATCTTTCTGTGTATTCATGAACCACTTTCTTTCCTCTTCAAAGACATGTGACATGAATGTTTTTGTCATTTACTCCTTTTTTTCTCTTTTGTTGCTTATCTTTTCCGCATTGGTTTGTGGAAGTTCTTTATAGATCCTGCATTCTAATCCTTTGCCAGTTATATGTTTGCAAATATCTTTTCATAGTTTATGGCTTGTACATTTTATTTAACATATCTTTAAGGAACAAAAATTAATTTTAATGTAAAATGTATCAATTCTTTATTTCATAGTGCATTTTTTGTCTTGTTGAAGATATCCTTCTTTACTGCAAGTTTAGAAATATTAATATATGGTATTTTGGTACATCTTTTAAATGTTTATCTCACATTTAAGTTTGTATTTCATCTGGAATTTATTTTGTGTATGGTGTGAGGTAGGGATCCAATTTCATTTTTTTCTATATGAATGAACAGTTGCCACTGCGTCATTTATTCAATAGTTTCTGTATTCCCCAAGTGATTTTCATAGCCACTTCTGGCATTTATTAAGTTTTTATATTTGTGTGAGTCTGTTTCTGGATTCTCTGTTCTGTCCCATTGATCAATTTGTTTAACCTGTACCAATACCACATTGTTTTACTTACTAAGCTCTTACAGTGAGTTTTGATATCTGACAAGGCAAATCTTTCACATCTCTTTTTTTAAGAAGTGTTTTTTAGTTATTCTTGACTTTTCACTATTCCATGTATATTATGGGATTGCTTTGTCAAATTTCGTGAAAAATCCTGTTGGGACTTTGTTTAAAAGTGTATTGAATCTACAGATAAAGGAAACTGACATCTTTTTTACTATCAGATCTTACTCCCTATGAACATGGAAGTTGCTCCATGAATTTAAATCTTATATTTAATTACACTGAATTATTTTTCATCTGAACACTTTTGTGAAGTGCTTTTGTAAATTGTGTTTTTAAAAATATTTCTAACTCTTTGTTTCTAGTGTAGAATACAGTTAATTTTTGGATAGTGATCTTATATCCAACTATATTTACATATTTTTAGCCAATAATTTATCTGTAAATTCTTTCGCTTTCACTGTCATATCAAATACAATGACATTTTTATTTCTACTATTCCAATTTTTATGCTTTTGTTTTCATTACTCTTCTCACTGTGCTATCTAAAACCTCCAATTCAGTGTTGAATTAACCTGTGCTAGTGGGCATCCTTGACTTTTTTCTTGGTTTCTTATTTATTTTCCATCCATGAATGAATCTGAATTAATGCCTTAATATTTAAATATTACTTTTGCTGATCACATTTTCATCAGAGAAAGGGCAAGACTTTACCTAGTTTTGTTAATTTCCCCTCCATTTTTCTTATTATGCTGTGGTTTGGTATATGTTATCGATAATTAAAACCTCAAAATGATATAGTATATATTAATTAATGGGTAAGTGATGTTTTTTAAGAACGTAGTCATCTAAAATTTTAAAATAAGAGGCTGATTTGTATGCATTAATCATTTTAGGTATTTCAGTGAAGAGAAGTACCGTATTTTATCCTGACTTGAGATTTTTTGATTCTCTGTCTTGTGGATCAGCCTCTTAAGTTTCAATTTGAACTATAGAACCCTTAAGTATCACTTTTCACAATTTAAAATGTATGGTTTAGATGGGTTTACTTTTTTCCCTTTCCTCATGCAATTTTTGTTAAGACTTGAATAGATTACTCCTAATCTTGTGAGCAGACTGCAGGAAGACAACTATTAAAAGTAGAAAGCTATTAAGCAGTCAGGGGTTTATTATGCTTTAGTGTTTTGTTTAAGTCTGTTCTTAATTGGTTGATTAATGTACGAGAAGTCCTTTCCCCCCTCCATCTCTGCAGATGGCAAATGGTAGGTCCCAACTGTCATTGTTCGCAAAAAAGGTTATGGTTCAAAGTCAAAGATTCAGAGATACCACAATAATCAATCATAGGAACTTGTCTCAGAGTGCCCAGCCAGGCAAAAGTTAGGCAGAGTAGTAATATTTACTCAAAATCCCTTAGGAGCATTTTTTTTTTTTTTGGTGTGTTCTTGATTTTATTTAGAAGAGATTATTTAATTAATTGAAATGTCTCAGAATTTAGTTTCAGGTATTTAAATAAATATGAATAATAATAGTAAACAAATTTTCTGTTTATCAATTTTATGAAATATTGCTGGAATATACAGTTTTTAAATGGGCGAAATGCAGAAAGTAACATTCTTAATATACCGAGATTCACAGAAACACTTTCAAAGGATTACCTTCTTACCATTTTCATGTGAAGGTGATTTATAATAGTTAACTTCCTTTTTTAGGAGGAAGAATAGAATTATGTTCTAGTATTGATCCACAAAAGGGATTTGCATTTTATTCATACTATAAAAGTACCTTTAATGGAGACATTGTGGTAATTGAATCTATAGTGTGTATCACTATCAAGGTATCTTTTTAATTATTTTATGTTACATAATTTAGTAACTAAATTTAAGTCATGGCAAGGGGATGACTGTATTATATCTTTTAGGTACAATGTATAGTCTCTGATATTCTTAAAGTGGATGGCAGTTAGGGACATTCTTTAGTTGAGGGAGAGAGAGGGAGAGAGGGAGAGAGAGATAAAGGGGGGTGGAACGGATTCCATTACTTTCAGCACAGTATGAAACTAAGTCAAGGGAGTTTTGTTAATTAAATTCAATTGCCATCCATTAGACCAGTGGAATGAGATGTCTCTGCCTGACGCTGACACAGCACAGGTATGCAATTTGGCTAAATGGCCATTTCTAAACCATAGCACACATTTCGCTACTTGCTCACTTTTTTTTTTTAAAGTGAGAATTTTTACTTTTAAAAAGTCGAAGAGTAATCAGTGCTTGCTGAAGGATGAAGGTATCGTTTTTATGCACTCTATTGAGAAGAAATTTGTTTGTCAGCTTGGAAATGTATAATTCACATAGAGATTATTTGTGAGAAAGTGATTTTTTTAAAAATATGCAATATCTGCAGGCAAATACATGAACAAAAAGTATATGTATGTGTATCAATATAGACAGATGTATACTTTAAAAATTCAGTTGTCTTTTAATCTAAAGCTATTTGAGTCATAGTTATTCTTTGAAATTTTGTAAAGCATCCTACAATCTGTATATATAATTAGGGGAAGTTATAATAATTGTGGGAGTTATATAAATGAAATGTAGGTGGTTGGTAAGAGTATCTACATTTTGGCATAAATCACTACTTTTAGAGGCTTTATATGTCAGACTGATAAGTTTCTTACCACGGTGAAATGACAAGAATACCACTCAGGCATTGGCTGAGACATAATTTTGACAGCCAGCAAGCTTGCAGTGTTGCTGAGTGCACAGATTTCCACTTCCTGCCAAGATTAAAATTGGCAAAAACCAAAAAGGATATTAGGGATTGTCACTTTAAGAAGAAATAACATGTTAATGTTCTGCATTTGCTTAAGAAATATAAGGGCGATCTCTCGAACTGTAGTCTGTTGAAACCTACAAGTTTGCAATCACTAGAAGAATTTGATTAGTATGAGCATCAAAAATTAAATAAAATAAGTAGAGGTTCTCTGACATTTGTGAGAATAACACTCATTATAGTTTCACTTAATAGGGCATAATTATTTTACTTCTATAGAAGAATTCTTCACAAAAGCCATTAAATAGTTTTCCCTGCCGTCCCTGAAGAACAAAGGCCTACTTTAAGTTTGTAGATTTGAAGACTGAACGCTTGCTTTACTTCCTGAATTTTCTTATTTTTTCCTGTGTGAGCAGATGGTTTTTCCTTTTATAAGTTGCCAGATCTTTCCTGTAACAATAACTGTCATTTTTGAGAACCTACTGTGTGCTGGTTCTGTATGCACTACCCAAGTCTTCAATGTTTTTTCTTACTTAGGAGTTTTTGTTTAAATCTAGGCATAAGAATGAAGAAAAAAAATTATATCTCATGTTGTGAAAGAGTCAGACTCTGAAATCTGCTTATACTTTGCTATTTACAGTAAGTACTTTTGAAACAGCTGTAGATGTTCAAATGAAAGTAGCAATGTGGAGTGGGGAATGTGGGAACATTCATTTGTGAAGACTTTGCATTTCTCTAGCTTTATAGCCAACAGAAAAGGAGATTGTTGTGCATTCTATTAAATACTGCCAGTATGATTAATTTAAAGGGTTACATTTTATTGAACCCTGGTGTAGATGTTCTTTGTCAACCCACATTCACAGCTAGTTAGAGTGTGTGTAGCATTTATCAAAACTTTCTGGAGCCCCTCTCACCTCATTAGCATCTGAATCTCTATTCAGCAGTTAATGTCCGTTACTGCTAGAGTGCTCAATTCTTGTTTTCAATAAGCCAGTTGTAAAATGTCAGACTGTCACTTACAATATAAAAAACCAAAAATGATGGTATTTGTAAAAATGTTATCACCTCATAAAAACAAATTGTAAAGACATGAAAGTGATCTTGCTATGCTGGGCTTTCAGAAGTGAGTTAGTACAGCTACTTTAAATACCAGTTGTGTAGATTCCCACACTTTTCTACCAATGGAGAGGTTTACACAAGCATAATTTAAGTTACAATTATACTAATTAACATCTCATTTGCATAAATTGTTGAAGTCAAAACAACAAAGAATTGTCTAAGAAGCTTAATCCTATTTGTCCAAAATAGAAAGATTTTTTTCTTAAAAAAAAAAACATGCTCTAAAAATTGGCAGCTTGAGTATGTCTTTAGTATGTTGAGCTGTGCCCTTTTAAAAATAAATGCTTTCAATTTGTTTAAGAACATATTTCTCTATTCTTTTTGAAATCCTCCATTTTTAGTATGCTTTTAAAATTGAGAAAAAACCTCCACATGCTACTCTTTGGTTCCTAAAGTAGTGATAGCAGAGATTAAAATCAAGGTACATTATTATTTATATGTAGTAGTACAGAGTAACCATGACTTGTTAGATGTTATGATGGAGGGGTGTGTGTGTGTGTGTGTGTGTGTGTGTGTGTGAGTATACACAAATGTGTGTGTGTGTGCGTGTAGGCATTTGTAAAGTCCCCCTGTAGTTTATCAATGGTCAGTTAAAGTTTTTGAGTATTCCTAGACTCTTAAGAATGTTCATTGTGTTTTCAGTTTCTTGTAATTGTATTTTTGTTGTTGAAGACTAAGAATATGTTAAAAAGGTGGTTTCTACCCAGATTTTATAGATGTGTGATAGCTCATATCTCTAGCCAGAAACTCTCTCTTTTTTTTTTGTGAGACAGGGTCTCACTCTGTCTCTCTCAGGTAGGCTGGAGTGCAGTGGTGTGATCATAGCTCACTGTAACCTCAAACTCCTGGGCTCAAGGGATCCTCCTGCCTCAGCCTCCCAGGTAGCTAGGACTATAGGTGCATGACACCACACCTGGCTAATTGTTTTTATTTTTATTTTTCATAGAGGGAGGTCTCGCTGTGTTGCCCACGCTGGTCTCCAGCTCCTGTCCTCAAGTGATCCTCCTGCCTTGACCTCCCAAAGCACTGGGATTATAGGTGTGAGCCACTGAGCCTGGCCAGAAACTTACTTTTTAATGACCACTCAAATGCAGTTAGCTTCCTAGGCGATGATTTAATAAACTGTCTTCTTCTTTAAAACTCATTTAAAATTAGGGACGTGTTTGTTTACAGTGGATTAATGAAGTTTTCATACTAACCCACAAAACTCTGCTGCACTGTCTATTGTAGGTCTAACACTCATTCATTTCATATGCAACAATTATTACCACTGAACTTGTATTAATTGCATTGTGCATATATGGACATAAAATGTCACCTCCAGAATTTAGGATTTTTTTATTGTGAATTTTTATAGTGATTATGGATTGAGGAATTAAAATTAGTCTGCTTCGTTTATAATAGTATTTCCAATGTTTTATTAGCCCTAAAAATGTGACAAGATCAGGAAGAAGATTGGAATGAAAATTTCTCTTTAAGATTATATTTCTTTTGAAAGCATTTTATTTGTTTATAATATATAGCTTATCTTAATTGTTGTAGTCTTGCTTTCAATATATTCTTCAGTTTGATCTCCCAGGGTTTATAAATTACTGCCTTGTCTTTGAGATAATTAGTTAATTCACAAGGTTGTATTGAGCATCAGCTGGGTATGAGCAGTTGTGCTGGGTTTGGTGGAGGGTATCATCTTAGATACACAGTGTAGTCCTTGCTTTATGAAACATACATTCTTCATGTATATATCCCATACATTCTGGGATATATAAATACCAAATGAGAACATGTTTTGTAGAAATTTAGAAGAGAATTGGTGAAGAATTGGGGCTGTCTGGAAGGCTTCTTGGATAAAACCGAATTTGAGTTGTGGGTTGAAGGACTGTCTGGAAGTGAGATGGTGAGGACGGGCCCCGGTGGAGATCAGGGGAGAGGAGCTGGAGGGCAGGCACACGGCTCGAGTGCAGGTGCAGAAGCAGGAATAGGCATGATTTGTTCCAGATCTGGTAAATGGACAAGTTTAGTTAAAACGGGGGTCCACATGGTGGGGAGGGCATTGAATGCCAGTTTAAAGATTTAGGCAATAAGGAACCACATAGAGTTTTTGAACAGGGGTATGACATGCTTCAAGAAGTGTTTCGGCAGGATTAATCATGAGGCTTAAATGCAGGGAACCTTGAAAACGAGTAGGGAGGAGTTAGAGACAGTGGAACAGTAGCTTTTGTAGTTGTCTCAGCATAAAATTATAAATCATGGTGATTTTTATTTCCTATGCCATAAGTAATATGATGAACGAAATACACCAAGTGGCAAGAGTATTTTTTTTTTTTTTTGGCAGGGTCTTGCCCTTTTGCCCGGGTTAGAGTGCAGTGGTGCCACCGTAGCTCATTGCAACCTCAAACTCCTGGGTTCAAGTGATCCTCTTGCGTCAGCCTTCTGAGTAGCTGGGACTACAGGCACACGCCACAATGACCAGCTAATTTTTCTTTTTTTTTTTTTTTGTAGAGAAAACAAAGGCAAGAGCACTTTTGAAAAATATGCATGGTTTCTGATTCTGAGTAGTACTTACACCTTTTTAAAAAATCATATGATAAAACAGATTTTATTTCTTTGTTATTTTTTCATAGAAATTAATTCCATATATATGAGAAAGACTTGTATGCAAAAAATGAACATTATTTCCTTTCTCCCTTCTAAAGAAAATGATTTCCAGATTATTTTTCCTTCTATTTAAAAAAAGAGCTGGCTTTGGCCGGGCACTGTGGCTCATGCCTATAATCCTAGCACTTTGTTAGGCCAAGGCAGGAGAATCACTTGAGGCCAGGAGTTCAAGACCAGCCTGGGCAATAGTGAGACCCTGTCTCTACAAAAAATAAAAAAATTAGCCTGGCGTGGCAGCATACACCTATAGTTCCAGGTACTCAGGAGGCTGAGTTAGAAGGATTGCTTGAACCTAGGAGTTGGAAGTTGCAATGAGCTGTGATGATACCACTGCACTCTAGCCTGGGCAACACAGCAAGACCCTGGCTCAGGAAAAAAAAAAAAAAAAGAAAGAAACAAAAGAAGAGAAAAAGAAAAAAAAAGTTATCTTTAAAGGAAAACATTTCTGTTTCTTTTGAGTGTGGCCAGACTGTTTCATTGTCAATATTTGATCTTTATTAGAAGCTGAGGTCATGTCAGAGTTACTCAAGAGAAAGTCCTGGACTTTTCTTCTTATCTTTTAATGCCTTATCTTTGATAAGGTTGGACATGGTATGCATGGTGACTTTTATCACTCTTCTTGTCACTTTTCTATATTTACCTTGTTCATAGTATATAATCCAAGAGCGCCTTCAAGAGACTAGAAAAGATTTGATCTCAGACACCACATTTTGGGTATTTTAATATAATGAGGAGAAAATTGTATTTGGACAGAAAACTAGAATGTATTGGCATAGGTAGAAGTATTCATTTCAAACATTTAGCAATTATATATTAATAACTTACTGTATGTAAGGTAACATGGTACACATGGTAAAAGAGTAATAGAGAAAAACAAGATGCTGTCTTTCCCTTCTAGATGCTCTGAGATTCATAGGGAAAGAGGCAACACATGTTCAATACTATGTTACATGTAGACTACATGGCTCAGGAGAGAACAGTATTGATTCTGAGCTGGGGAGAATGAGGAAAACTTCCATGAAGGAGATGATATTAAAGCAGAGCCTTGAAGGCTGGCCAGGGACACGCAGGGGCAGAGCATGGAGATGGGCATGTATAGCGTGTGTTCTAGAAACAGCATGTGGTTGGGGTAGAGCACAGAGTGTGAAATGTATGTACTATCGTCACTTCTGTCCTCATTCACTCAGCAAGCACCTACCGTTTGCCCTGTGCCAGCCATTGAGCAAGGCTGCCCAGGAGGAGCTCACCAATTTCTTCATGGGCAAAGTTGAAAGGGTTTGTCCGGTTGCCCTTGTCCCAAAGAGGGAGAAGGTCCACACGACACATTATCCTTTCGCATAGTTAACTTTTGGCTCAAGTGCACATTTAAAATTTCATATTGCCTTGACAAATTTAAAGTATGAAGCTTTTGAACCTATGAAAAGGTGGTGAAGACCACAGTTCTTTCCCTTCCTTCACTTTGCAGCCAGATTCTGCCTTCCCTCCAAGGACGATCTGAGGAGTATCTGCCATATATACTGTTCTTCCCTTGTTTGGGGGAGTCCCTTTTTCCCTCCCGTAGGAGTGTTTGAGTATGATGCTGATTTCTTCTCATCCTAGGACTCCTCAGCTATAACAAAGTTCAATGGTATAAAAGCAAGGCCCAAATTAGAGGTCCCACAACAATCTTGGAGAAGGAGAGTTCTTCACTTATCAGTCTTATGGATTTGAGGAAGCCCTTGTATACAGTAAAAGGGAGACCCTGAGTTAATGAACAAAATAAAAATAACGTAACAGTACATACCTGCCCCTGCCAGTGCTGCTATAAATAATTGCAAATGTAAGGATTTTTAGTAACTGTAAATATGCAGGAAACATAGATGTTAGAAAGGTTAGATGACCTTAATGAAGAAACAGAGTTGGCTCTGGAACTTTGCCTAGTGGGAGTGAGGTTTTGTGAATTTGATAAACACTGTCAGTTGTTAAGGCATCTTTCTGATAGGTGAAAAGTGGTTTTTTGATGCAGCGCTGCCTGGCATGAATCTTCTCTATGTCTATTATCTTGTGGGAATGACATTCGTTAAGTTGGTATCTGTGTGCATCCCACCCAAATAAAGAATGTTTCATCAGCAAAGTGAATTGCCATATAGTCATCAGACTCTAGAAATAAATTATCAACGATGACTGCAGTGGGTGAGGCTGTTTGTTTATCAGATCACTTGAGAACAGAGTAAAGTGAGTTTCATATTTTCCTGAGTCTTGAATTCTCATTTTAGACATCTGTTCGGAAGCTCTCTAAGCCATGGAGTATTCTAAATGAGCATTTTGTTAAATAGATGAAGGAAGACTTAGTTTTCCATTGTTAGGTGAAACCTAATTAAAAATTAAATAATGACCTTGTGTTGGCTTGTAAATTCTGTATTTCCTGCATGTGTGAGTGTATTTTGTTAGAACATTCCATTTTAAAGCATGCTTTTTTTATGACAAGAAATACTTTAAAAATACTATTTGCTTTTGAAATTACAGCAGGGAATCAAAGGATAGTCTCTTGTTGAGAGTGGAAGGTATTAGAGGCTTGTAGCTTTATGAACTATATTTTCTGTGAATATAGCAGAATTAGTTTAATTGTTCAATTTCACCCTCTCCGGCATGATTGCACCCATCAGGGCAGTTAACAGAGGCACCGCTATTTGTGTTATACTAGGAATTCTTTATAAACTTAATAAATGAAAGCTTCTTCTCTTATAGGCCCGATTCTCTAGTGGACTTCTGGTGAAATCATGTGGCTACCTTCCATTAATGTTAATGGAGGTTATGGATATAAATCCCTCCATAGTGATGGAGGAATGAGCCCCAGAGAGAAGCGTGTTTGTAATGAATCACTGGCTTGTGATACAGGATTCACTTCGTCTCCCTAATACCATTTTTTTTTCCTTTTGGAAGTTTAAGGTCTCATATTTAGGAAATAGTTTCTTCCTACTCTAATTCTTTGTTGTGAAGTCTCCAGTAATGTTAAGAAGAGAAAAACATATGGATTCATGGGTAGGCATAGTTTTTATGTTAATGTAACTATATAGCACCTATATAATGAGTGTTTTTCTTTTAGTTTTATTTGATAGGCATAACTTGAATGTTTTAAGAGGTCATCATACACTTCACTAATAATGGTTGCTTAATAATTCATTGTCCTGACAGACTACAGTTTATCATTTAAGCATTACAGCTTTCAAATATTTTTATTGAGCACCTGCTGGGTATACGGCTCTGAGCTTAATGATAGGAACATATGACATAGTCCCTATCCTCAAATTTTCTATAATCTTGTGATGAAAGTAGACAGCAATCCATAAGGCACCTTCTAGTGGGGGAATAAACTTTGAAACTTTCCCAGGTTAAAGAAAAGGAAAGAAATTCAGAATCAGCGTTATCACTTCAGGGAATCTGATTGGAGGAAATAATTCTATATGTACCGATGTTTTCAATCAGTATTATTTTAGGTAGTTCATTCATTCAGGTAACTGTGTTGGGCTGACCACTATATTCCAGGCATCGTGCTAGATACTGAGTATGCGACAGTGAGCAGTGCAGATATAGCCCTGCTCTCATGGAGTTTGCACTTTGGGGGTGGGAGACAGTTTGGGGGTAGGTAAACAAAATAATTTCTAATTCTGGTAAGTCTCTAAGGGAAAGAGTAATGGAGAATAACCGAGAGGCCCTCCTTTATATGGGGACATGAAGAATGAAGCCACATTTATACTAAGCATCCAAGTAGAGAGAAGACCAAGCACAGAACGCTTGGCAGGGGAGCATGTGTGTGTGTGTGTGTGTGTGTGTGTGTGTACATGTCTCCCAGCGACTGAAGGAAGGGAGGCCATTCTGGCTGGACCGTTAGGGGAAAGTGGCTTGATGCTGCTGGAAGACAGGAGAGCAGCTTGCCACAAGGTCACACAAGTAGTCGGTGGCGGTTAAGGTAACATTTGAATCCAGGTCCATCTGACTCCAGACTGTGCTGTTGGAGTACCAGAGGGCAAGTGCCAAAGGGAATTAAAGGAAATAATTGCCACAGTCGTCCAGATGTGAGGAAAATCACTTTCATCTAGCAAAATATCTCAGTATTCTTTGAAAAAATGTACAGAATATGAAAGATGTTATAGGTCTTTTCTTCCTGTGATACAAGCAGGAAATTATTCAGGCTAATTTCAGATAAATTATTAGGATCTCCAGTTGAAAGAAATAATGTATGCAAACCTTGTTTATTAGGTAATCTTTTTCTGGGAAATCTTAAATATTTGCGTGTATAATTGGTGAGTTTAGCTTTTATATAGATATTTTTCCCCTAGTGACACTTACAAAATCTGGCTTACCCAAGTCCCAAAGTCCACACCACTAGTAAACTCTCTGGTCTCTGTTCTTCTGCCAAGTGTTCTTCCTTTGTTACAGGTCCGTGTAATTAATAGCTTTATCATATGAGGTAGTTTAGTTACTCAGCAAAACAAATGATATACACTTTTAGTAATAGCTCTAGAAAGTAAACTTGAACCTAAAAGTGTTTAGTGAGAGGAAATTTCTGTTTGTCTTTAATTAAGAGAAACTGTATGGAAACATAAGCTAAGGATGAATTAATCAGAAAAGTTGGCATTGCACTGTGTTCTTCATTTTTATTTGGCATAGATCGCATGGGTGCTCATTAAATAATTTGTAAGGCTGAAATAACATGATATTTCTTGCTAGAGTTTTGCATATATTCGGACTAAAGAAACTCTGAAAAGTTTGAATTTTGAAAAAATTCAATCTTTAGGTTTGAAGGTTTGAGCTGTTTATTCTAATCAAAAATCTTTACTGTAAAAATATATATTCATTATGATGTTTGCTTGCCTCATTGTTGGGGAAGAAATGTATATTAGAGCATGTAATTTTTCAGTGAAAAATTAGTAATCATGTAGCAGGTTTATACCTAGTAAGTAGATGTTTGCGTTTAATGCCCTTGAATTTTAACAGCCTTGCCTCTGCTCATCTTATCTGTGTCCTGTCAACTTTGATATTATTTTAAAAATAAACTTTTGAAGGAAGAAGTTTGCATATTTAGAGGGTTAGTAGTTCATACCCTGCACGTAGGGTATACCCATGTCTCAAAGGGACCCTGATCTATATAGATAGCATCCTTGGATTGTCAAGACCAAGGGAAGGAGATCCCCCCCCGCTACTTGGATTCTATGGTTCGTATAGGTCAAACCAGATTTCTTTGGTTTAAATCTTGTAGTATACACTTGGCCGTTGATCTGGTTTAAGCTCTGCAATATTTGTAATTATGCGAGATGACGAGATTGAATTAACTTAATTGTAGAGTTTTACATAGTGTCTGCATCAACATCCTAATAAAATAATATGAAATTCAATAAGTAATGCCAAGCGGGACAGTGAGCCACTCACATAAGCTTACTAAACTTGATATATTCTTATGGCACTTCTCCAGAATGTAGAAGAAACACATTTATCGAGGTGATTAGTATTCTTTCTGTCTGCCAGATTTAAGGATTGTTTGGAAATATTGTTAGAATCAAAATCAGCGTTTGTTGCTACACAGGGTTGAGCATTCCAGGCAAACTTTGGTCGTTTTGTGACTCTTATGTCCACTTACTTCGTGTCCGCCGTGACAGTGACAGTTGTCAGTAACACAGAGCTGCCATCAAAAGAGTGATAAGCTTGTAAGCGAAGCCTTTGGGAAAGTAATAAAATCATTTCTGGTCCCATCTCCAAGACATTATTGAAAAGGTCTTTAAAAGTGATCACGGTAACACCTACTAGGCCATCTACAGTTTGGGTTTTTTGAAGTTATTAACAACCTGTAGTTCAGTCCATTTCAAGCTGAAAGTGGCTCTTATACAAATTACTTTTTAAACACATTAGCTGGTTATAAATTTAAGGAAAAATGAAAACACTGGAAATTAAGAGTCAAAGAAGTTTCTAGGGCATAAGATGCTTTTAAGTTTGCAACTTCCCATATCAGATTTAAAACTTGGCCATCCTTTGCATTTTATGATCTCTCATTAGTGCCTTGTAATATATTTCATTAGAAATATCTATTAGCCATCATATCAGGGACAGTTTTAAAAATCTGAAATAAATTTATAATAAATGTATTAACATTGTAAAGTCTGAAATTGACCTCCAGGACATTAGGAAATCAAATTTAAAGCATTGCATTGTCTGTTACTCAATGGAGTGTGCTGAGGACAGCGTGTGACTTGTGTCCTGCAACTGATGCAATAGCTAAATATTCTAGTGTGAGTTAAGGTTGATTACATGATCATCTTTAACTCTGCTTTTCCCAGGGCTTTTTGAACTTTTGTTTTTTTTTTTTCAGGTAATATTCTATGTTGTTATTTTATTACTGTTTAAAAAATGTTCTCTTCTAAGAAAGAAAAATATAAGCTCTCCTCTGGATTCCAGATAGAAATTAGCAGTCTTATGCTCACAGTGTAAAAGTACACTGTATTATCATAAGCTGACCTTCCTTAAAAAAATATTCTAGCTAGGGAGTAAAATATGTAAGCAGGAAACCAGAAATTGATCAGCAGAGTTGTAGATTTTTTAAAAACTTTCTTATCTATTTGCCCTGGAATTAATTCTCAGCAAAAATTAAGATTTTCTTTCTATTCATCTGGAATCATTTTTTACCTCATTAGCAGGAGATGGTGAATATACATTCTGTACAAATGGAGTTTGCTTTATGGGAATCTTCCTGCTCTCATTGTGATTATCTCCCTGCCACCTCCAGTAAATCCAAAGAAGGGAGAATTCTTAATCTAACCTGTTAGGAAATATTTTAGTGCAGCCTCTAGTATTTTGGTAAAATGAAATGTTTACAAGCTAGACCTTGTTGGAGACAGCATGTGGGACTAAGGTAGAATTCTTTTTTCCATTTTCTTTTGATCCTGAAGTTACATCACTGTGCATTCAGCTCTACTTGTGTTATTGCAGTAGGAAGGTGTGTAGGTGGAAAGATATTCCAAAGGGAGGCTGGAGCTACCTTCCTTGACAAGAAAAAAATCTAAGTGAACAAATAAATAAAAATAGACTCAAAGAATCATAGAATGTTACAGCTATAAGGGATGTAAGGTTTCCTTTAGCCCAAATTTTAGCTTCAAGGTCCTAGATAGAAATGTATATTCTGTGATTGTGAATGGGACTTTTTCATATTTAAAAGTTAAATTTACTGATGTGTTCTTTTGTTTACTCATGCATTTGTGGCTATTTTTTTTTATATTAGTAATGGGAACATTCTGTATTGTAGCTTCCTTTTATTTGTCTGGATGCTCGTATATTCCTGTAAGTCTACTAATATGCCCACGTGTACAAACACAAGAGAAAATGGCAATCCAGTATTACGAACTGGTGAAGAGTTGTAGTGCAAGAAGACTGAATTAATTGTGCGTTTGTCAGTGAAGTCGCTAAACTTCATATTATAAAGTTTTAGGCTAACTTGCTTATATCCCAGAGTTTGCGCAGGGCTGTTGAGTGTCTCATTAGTCATATAATCTACCTGCTATTCTGTCCTGACATATAAAATGGATGTCATTGAACTGTCGTCTAGAAAGTGCTGGTAGCACTACAGATTGTATCACTCATCCCAAACACAGGAGTTGCAAAACATCTTTCTTTAAATATTTTCTCTTCATGGTGCAACTGAGGAGGGCCAAATTCCAGCCTTAAATAAAGTTTCAACCTCACTAGTTGATAGAAATGGCAGTAATAGAACTTTTGGTTAAGAAACCAATGCATGGACTGTGTCTAGGATTAGACTCTGCATTTCTGACTGTTACAGATAGCTTCTTGTTTCTACTCAGTATATACATCCTTGTATTCAGGAGAAATGGAGAGTTCTACTTTCAATTTCTTCTTCTAGAGATACTCCCTGTGGAACTTCTAACCCTAATCAGTATTCTTCTGTTGATGATAATCTACTTAAATGATCATCAGAATCCCTTTATGGAATTATCTTTGCATTTTATATGGTTTTTCCATTCTGGCTTATAAACATGTTTTTTTCCTCCCCTTAAATACTTTTTCTAATGAAGACAACATACAAATACACAGGACAGAACCCATAGTCATGGTGGCAGGAAACCTACACAGAGAGGCTGATTTTGATACACATCCACCCTACTGGCAGCTGCTTCATACACAGCTTTATATAATAATGCAGAGGGTACAAAAAGAGACCTCTACTGTGATTTCTCTAGTTTATATATTTTGTATTGAAATTGTAGATTTTTTCAGTTGAAATTTACTTGAGCTGATTAAAGACATTTTGCAGAGTACTCAAATATAGGTGAAAGAATTTCAAGTTTGCTCATTTTGGCATAATTGTAAAACAAAAGTGTTACTGTTGGATCTGGGCATGTGATGGGTGAATGAGTGTTTCAATGAAATGACATAAGTCTGTATAATTTGGAGGGTAATGATGCCTTAGAACAAGAATAAATCTGGAGCGATGGAAAGGCTCCATATTCTAGATGAATGCATGCTTCCTCTTATGACTCTGAAAAATAAAATTAAATCTTTATTTATATGAATCCACTAGGGGGGAAAAGCTACATGGCCTTGGTTTAATGATATATTTCAGAACAGGAATATTAGCCTTAACCTCTATCCTCACATTGCATATGATATTTAATCCATCATCTTTGTTTTAAACAAACAATACACAAGCTGTTGCTGGCATTGGTATAAAGCCGATGGTCCATCTGGAGAGCAGGAATATAGATCAGGAAAATAAGAGAATTGAAATTGGGTGCAAGGGCAGATTTCCATGTGTAAAAACCTTTCTGTTTTACCAGCTTGTTATCAAATTACTTAATACACTAGGCAAAACAGATTCCGTTTTCTTGAATCTGGGTACGATTCCCCCTGTTGGAGGAAGAGTTGCTTCACTGTCGCAGGAAGAACAATTGGGTTTTGAAAGACGATAAAATAATGAGCCATTAGGATCATCCTTTCTTGTATGGCGAGTCAGCGTGGAAGAGGAACGTACTGCTGGAGGATTTCGTTCTTATTCTAGCTGTGTGATCATTGGCCAGTCATTCAGCTTCTTGGCCTTCAGTGTCCTTTGATCCAAGTCAATTCAGCAACCATTTATTGAGGCAAATGTGAGAATTTTCTGTGGGCCACTGATTTACAGCTAGGCATGATTGGTCCATAGGTGAATAGGACTGGGTCGGACATTCGCAATGCTCAAGGTCTTACAATGGAGACACACCATCCCTGAGCACCATAGGGAGTGTTGTGTATGAGATACGGGCGCACAAAAGCAGGAAAACATAACTCTGTCTCGAGTACACAGGAAGATTTGTCTTATGAATCCTTCCTAAGGATTTTCTATTTTGACAGGCAAGAGGAGTAGGCATTCCAGGTATTTGAATAGTGAGAGATTCAGAACAAATTATCAACAAAGTTCTTCCCAGTTCCACATTTCTAGTGTTATCAATGTAAAATTCTTTGAATAGTTTTCCACTGATGAGTTATTTGCTGAAAAGTGTTTATTGTCGTGGCTGAAAGAAAATAATTACAAAAGAAACAATGATTACTTGTAGTGATAAAATTGAGAGGCTGCATGGGAGGAGGCAGCCCATTGTTTTTCCTTTTAATTATTGCACTTGAAAAATTGTGTAAGGTGGCAAACACTTTGTGTAGCGGCATTCCTTTTTAGTCCCAGGGAGCGGCAGTGGATGGAACCACTGTAACCTGGCCTTCCTCCACGGGAGGAGGGAATCCAGGTGGCCATGTGCAAATGTGTCTGTGTGCAGCAAGGCTTCTGAAATGACGAGAGAGCCCGGCAGCTTCCAAAGCAGCTGTGACTCTGGATCGCACCCACCATCTCTGCTTCTCACTACTAGAGAAGTGAATCTGTGCTGCCTTAGGAGCCCGGAACTTTTCTTCCCTTTTAAAATTTTTAACATTATTTTTAAAATTTGTAAGTGCTGGGCACTGATCTCTTGACAAAAGAGAGGTTCCCTCCTTTTAAAACTATACTAACTAAAGATCTTGTGAAAACCCATGGGTTAGAAATAAAACTTGAATATCTCCTTTTTTGTTGTTGTTTATGAATGGCCAATAATTTATTCACATGTGACATTTGTGCTGGCATTTTTTCCTCCTAAGATGACAGTAGCGTCCGCTGTGTTATATGCTAAAGCGAAGTCAAAATAGCCCTTTGCTTTTGTCCCAATTGGTAGTTCTATTTTGCCCTGTTGCCTTTTTCATTTAGACCTTATGGTATTTCCTAACCCTCAGACTGTTTTGAAAGGCTTTGATTAAAATGTGCTGATAAAAGAATTTGATAACCAGGTTAGGAACGACAAGGCTATCTGGAGAAGACCGAAGGATTTGGCAGCCTAACAAATTCTATTCAGAGCACACAAAGAGATCCCGGAATGTTTTATAGGGACTCAAGTTTGGGGAATGGTATGAACTCAGGTTACCTGCAAAATATGGTGTCATATGGAAACATTTAAGAGCTTATGGAAAATTCTTTGAAATAAAGTGGAATGAGCTAGCAAGCATATTATACCTAAGAAGAAAAATAAGAGCATTCATTCTGATTTTTAGGTGGCTGCTGCAGAAAGGGAGATGGATAAAAGTAAATCACTTTCCACTTCATACACATAATATAGAAGAGATAACATCTAAGCACAGTTTTGCTGACCAAGCCCTAGACTTGAAATTAGATGTCATCATGTCTAACTACCTCCTCTGTAGGAACCTCTTGTGTGTTACCCCCGAAGCTTCAGCTTATATACTTCCAGAGAAAAGTGAGGGGGTGTGGGGATAAAGGTTGGCAGGAACTCACATTGAATACTCAATATCTGCAGGATACTTGAGTAGGTACTTTATCGCCGTCTCATTTGACTTGTGAGTGTGGGCTTTATAATCTGCAGTTTACAGTTGAGGAAACTAAGTTGTATAAGCATCATGAAACTTAGCTCAGGTGTCTAGTTTGAGACAAAACTGAAATTAGAACCTAGGTCCATCTTCTTGCACTGTATTAAGCTGCCTCTCAGATTGAAGAGCTCCCTTCCTCATAAGGCAGCTTCTTCTGTCTTGGTAATGCAGATTGTTTGAAAATGCTTTCTTTTATTTAGCTGAAATCTGCCTCCCATTAACATCTCTCATTGGTCCCGATTCTACTTGAGGAGGATCCCAGAGTTGATGGAATTCTCTTTCTTCATGCAGGTATGTTTACAATCACTGCTGCCAGTGTGGTTTCTGCCATCTTGTACTTAGTTGATTTTTTTGAAAATAAAAACACACACACAAATGTCCTCTTGTTGACTGCAATTCATCTTTCAACTTATGGAGCTCTTTTTGAATCCTAGGCGTCTAGACTCAAATAATATGTATGAGTGATAGAAGATACCTTAGCTTCATCCCTCCCTGCCTGATTCATCAATGAATTATTACTATGCCTTTATTGAAGTTATTCATAAAAACGATGAACAGGGTGAACAGGTTAACTTGTGGTGTATATATTAGTTTCTGAAGTTGCGTGTAGAATTTAGCCTACCTGTGAATTTTTCTGGAAAGATGGTTGGTAACTATTGTCAAATTCTTAAAAGAACTCATTATGTTAAAAAGTTACAAAGTAGTCAGAGTAAAGAACTTCCTCCAGATTGAACTAATTAACCTCTTTGGGGAGGGCGTCCCAAATGACCATAACCATTTACGTGACTCAGCCATCACTGGACCATCTTATATCATCCAGAAGACATGGTAAATGGTCTTACAAGATGCTGCACTGAAATTAAAGTTTGCAGTACTTTCTGCCTTCTCTTGATACCCCCGGACCTTGAGAAAGAATAATTGTCTCCTTAAAAATGGGAAAAAGACTACATTATTTGTAAGTAGGAAGTAGGCCTTTTAAAATAATGTCCTTAACGTTTCAAGAAAGGGTTTGTACTTTTTTACCCCCATTTTCTTTGTTTTAAATTATAAGCCCAAGTGTTGGTCACCAAAACTTTAGTCTGCAGGAAGCTGTGAAAACAGGTGGGATAGGAAAGAATATCCAGTGTGTGCCCAACACTTATCAAGTGTAGAATAGGCCTTATCTTCCTCAGTAGACTGGGAGCTCCTGAAGGGCAGGGAACCTTTGCAAATCTTTGACTCCCCAGTGCTGAGCCAAGCATCTGGCAAATCCTAGGCTCTTAAGGTTTATTGCCTTCAATTGAATGGAATGATTTAGATGAAACTGCCTGTTACATAGTGTTTCAGCATCGGGCTGTTTATTTTAGTCAACCTTATTTCATGTGACTTTATTTTGGCTGAGTGGCCTAAAAGTACAATTGTTCTGAGCACCTACCAAATTTAATTAATGATGATGAGGAAGAACAATGGACCATAGTTAGATATGGTCCACAGAGAAAGTGAAGAGCCCAGTCAAAACTGATGGGCTTTACTATGTTTAAAATAAAAAAAAATACGTAGCCTAAGTGAAGTGTTGATGAACATAACTCTCTTATATGCCTCACCTGTCTTTGTTGAAAATGGGCACTGGCCTGCATGAGGTGGCAATTAATGATTTTATACACGTAAGAAGAGAATTTTTGACCTTGAGACCTTGGGAAGATCTGTTGATACAATCCCCTGCACTCTACAGATAAGGTGACTTGGTCAGGTGTCTTTCCTGAGGTTACATACCCAGAACAGTGGTACTCTTTCCAACCAAAGATGGTGCCTACCTCATGTTTTTTAAAGAAATCTTTTAAATGTTAAAAGTATAAGATTAAAGAAAGTTTCTAGACCATATGAAATATCTCAGTTGTCCCAGGATTTGTTTATCATATGTATATCAACCATTCTTTTACAGAGTAATCTAGCATACATTCACACAACAAGGTTTTAAAGGATGGTTTCTATGTAAGTGAAATTATATGCACAGAAAGACAACAGTCATACTTTCTAATCTGAAGTTGCTATATTTCATATTAGGAACATTTTCCAAGGGGGAGTTAAAAGATAATGAATATGTTGAATGAAGCTAGGGATGCTGGGAGACTTTCCTAGTCCCATAGAGAACAGCCATACCTTCCTGCAAGCTGTCCCTTGGTGGAGGTTGGAGTGGGAGTGGGTGGGTGTCTATTAGAGTTAGAATCATGGCTTCATAGACAAGGAAACTGACCTGGTGTGATGCTTCTTGCACTGGAACGAAGACCCTTAGCTTTTTTTCCTCCACATAGCCAAAGTGAATGTCATCGATTGCTTCAAGCATGATGGTCTCACCAGTCTAGACTCTAAGTGTTTCTTAAGCTCCCAGAATGACTTACTCAGCAACCACTTCTACTCTATAGTAAAAGAATTTCGGTTGTTAAAGTAGGAAGAAGAGAAAAGACCAAACTATTTCCAGTTTGCTTGGGCTTAACATTTGTGTTATCTTTCAGACTGTGGGTGAAATAAAAAGGAGTTATGGTTTTTACAGAATCAGAGATACCAAATGTATGGTAAAGACAGACGTTATCTTACTATTTTCAAGTAATGGACAAAAGAGACATACCCATTGCCCTGTAACTTTCAGATCTTCTGTAACCTTTTTTTAACAAAATGAGAGAAGTTGCTACTTGTCCCCAAGGGAAGAGAAAGTTAATGAATAGAAAAGACGGAATTTGCTTAGGAAAACGGTGGAATTAAGCTCTGGACAAAACATGCATCAGTGATGCATAACATTTTTGTTAATTGGGTCTTAACAGGTTTCTGACTCATGTGGTAATCATTGTAGAAGTGGGTCTTACTAGACCATGCCCGTGGTAAATCCTGCAGCTGTAAGAACTCTTACCTACTTGTGCGTGTGCACCTGAGTTTCTGGGGGTGAAAGTTTCTATAGCTTAATTTAGGTTCCACATACACTTCAGTGGTTAAACCTGAGTTAGACTCAAAAGAGTTTGTTTCCATTAAGAAAATGAATCTTTTATGTGGACCAAGGTCAGGTTAGTTAATTTGTTTGCTTTTATTGGAATAACTTTTCCCATTCCAATTCATCACTTAATTTTAAGTGGTTCTACTAAAATACCCATTAAAGTCCCTTGCATTTCTTACAGACTAGGGCTATGACAGGTTCATGTTACCTTTTTTTCCCTGAAGGCATGAAAGGTAGCTTTTCCGGTCATCAACCTATTCTTCCTTGTTCGTAATTTCCCAAAAATAAGGGGACATTTTGTATAATACCAGTATGAACTCTAATTGCAAAGAGACCAAAGGAAGTTTCCATAAGAAGCAAGATTAATTAAAGTATAAAAATGCACCCAAATGTAGTAAAGCATTTCTTTAAAAAAAAAAAATACTGTGACTTTTTTTTGGGCCAAACCCTGCCCCCCCACCCCCCACCCCCCACACACACTCTCTTCCTCACTGTTGTGGTTTCCAGCAACTTAAATTCAACTCTGGCTAGTAAAGTAACTAAATGTGATGTTATCACCCTAATTAGTGGTGACAAAAGATCAATTAATGTTATAATTAAAAACAGTGTCTAGATCTGTTGTTTGTAGTGAACAAATGTGACAATTACTTTATTCATTGATATAGATGTGTTGAATTTCCTCTTTAGATTTTAAGAGGATGCATTTTAGTGCTGATGTGCACATTTAACTGTGGACAGTAGGAACAAGGCAAGCATATTAGGGAAAGAATAGGGCCCCTAATGTCTAAGCTAGAGCCATATTTTAGCATACTTGACACCTTTCCTTGGTATATGATGCTATATCAGCAACTTGTACTCACTGGATCTGGAGCCTCAAGCTTTTAATATTTTATCACTAAATGCTTAAGTGTTTATGTTGCAAAAAGAAGAGAAAAAAGAAAGATTCCCACTCGGACTCTCAAACCATGTAAGCAGTACACACTATATGAGAACCATGTCATTAATGATTTTGGTTCCATTTATGGCAATACTTTTTAAGTTGATGGGGCAGAATAGTAAGTATGTGATTTTTGCAGATCTGGTTGAATTTTCTTCTGATACAGAGCAAGCTGTTTTTCATACATTGAAGCCTGGGAAAGCTCCGTTACTGTTAAAAGAGTAACCGTATCTCTTTTCTGAGTTGTTGCCAAGCAGATGTAGACTTTTGGAATGTGCCCAGAAAACTTCTACAGCTGATACTTTGGTGATTTGTTCCTACTTCTGGCTTTACTGGCACCTATTTAAATAGCAGAGGAACATAATTTTGCATTGGTAAGTCACAATATTATACACTTCCTTAGAAGCAGTTAAATATAGGTAAGCCAATCAATAGAAATGAAGTAAACTCACTTTGCTTTTTGAGATTAGCAGTGAAGATATGCCAAGCTTTGGCTATGTCATTTTGGTGAAGAAAGAATGAGGAAAATCCCTTTAAAAAGTTCTCTGAGAGATTAGCATGAAATGTCAAATGAGGCAATCTACTACCATTACTAAAAGAAATCTCACCTTTTGACTTCATCTCATAAATGGATCATGCTCCATGGATCCACCTGAGGAGGACTTGGTTTGATTTTAAATTCTTAGATTACTACTGACTTCCACCATCATGTTTCAGTATTCTTTCCATGACGTTAATGTTATAAAGTGGATTAGAAATGAGGAAATATCAGCAATGGCATGGTTCACTAATTTATCAGGAAATGAGCATTTTTTTGAACATCAAGTCAAAACAACAAAGTGGTTTTAGTTAGTACCATAACTTCAGGTAACTTAGCAGCAGTTGAAATCCCGTAAGCCACGAAGGTAGTGTGCTTTTGGCATGGCCAGTAAAACAGGGAAGCTGGTTGAATTCATTGACTAACTCCGTTGCTGCCTAAAAAAGACAATTAAACAAGGAGAACAGGGAGGGAGGAAGGGAGGAACAAAGAAACTAAAATCTGTTTCTTTTTTAAGAGGAGTTGGAAGATGAGGAGTAATACAACACTTTAGATATACATGTTAAAAATGTATAACAAGTCATAGATCATACTAAAGGATTGCTAAAGTTTAGAACATGGCTGAGGGTATAGATGTCAGATTTTCTTACACAATAGTGGGTCTTTTGTTTCAGAGTTCACTCTTGGCAAGCAACTCCCTACCACTGCGTTAATTTCCTGTCGATCTTTCATTCAGCAACAGAACCAGAGATGGGGAGCAGACACTGCCCCCCACCCCCAGGCTTTTTAAGACTGTGCTTTGTGTAGATTAAAAAGAAGAAAGAAAAAAGAACAAACTTTTCCCAAACAAGATGTCCATGTGCATTCTTTAACATCCTGTGTGTGTGTGCTTAAAATGATCCTTTAAAAAAGCCCCCTCCGTAATTTTGAACCTCTCCTTTTTCTAAAGACTTTTTATAGCCATTTTTTTCCTTCTTCTCAGCATGTGAACCAATGTGTAACTCAAATAGATGTTATTTTGCTATTTACTTAGATTGTTTTAAAAGGCTAGCTGTGTGGAGGAATGAGGAAGGAAGGGAGGAGGGAGTGGCTAGGGTTTACTTTTTTTCTGTGTTGACCTAATGAGTGCAGTACTTAAAAAAATAATAAATATTTACGTGTGATCTCAATTTTTAATGAGACTCATAAACAGGCTCATATAGAAAAGTGTATGAAAAGCCAAATATATTAAGCTACAGTTATTGTAAATACATTCATATGTACATTAGAATGTTTTATGAGGAAGGGAACTTACTGGTTTTTGTTCACTGTTGTTTTTCTAGTGTCTAGAAGAGTGCCTGACATATAACTGGCACTCAGTAAATATTTGGTGAATGAAG
This sequence comes from Indri indri, assembly GCA_004363605.1. Classification (NCBI taxonomy): domain Eukaryota; kingdom Metazoa; phylum Chordata; class Mammalia; order Primates; family Indriidae; genus Indri; species Indri indri. The sequence goes on from RJWJ010012809.1 coordinate 27,525, forward strand.
AAAATGAATGTAAGTAGGCAGCATTGCATGGTGATGATAGCATTAGAATAGAATTCAGAAGACCCTGGAGTCTGGTTCTGGCACTGCCATTCACTAAGCCTATGAAGTTGCTGAAGTCACTTACCTTCTTGGCACCTCCATTTCTAAAAAAGTGGGACTAGCCCAGCTACTCCGAAGGCTGAGGTGGGAGGATAGCTTGAGCCTAGGAGTTGGAGGCTGTAGTGGGTTATCATCGTGTCTGTGAGTAGCCACTGTACTGCAGCCTGGGCAACATATCAAGACCCCATCTCTTAAAAAAATTGGGAATAATAGTACCTGCCCTCCTTGCCTTTTTTAGGCTTTAATATTGGTTAAATGATATCTAAGGGATACAAAAGTGCTTTGGAAACTGCAGAGTGCTTTAAAGAAATTGTGTGTGTTTGAGAGAGAGTGTGTGTATATGTGGGCGTGAGCGTACAGAAAATCCTTTATCTCTTTGCTTCTCAATTTCTTTTCTTAGGAAAATCAGATTATTTAAATCCCATTATGTACAGCTCTCCTCTGTTCTTACTAAGCCTCTGTATTCCATTACCTCCAGTAAATCAGAAAAAGGTGGTGAGTCAGGCTATAGTGGAAGGTGGGGTCTGCTGTTTTCTTGTTTCCATTTTCCTCAGTGGAATTCTGAAATCTTGAGTGCATGTCTCATGAAGTTTCTTACCTGTTTGAACTATACAAGATTTAGCATACGAATTTGAGTCTCTTAGTTATGACCATTTCAAGATTCCTTCATGACTAAGTTATTTATTAGTTGTTAATGTGGTAGATTGATAATCATACATTTAACATAGAATCTAACTAGAATCAGTGTTATGGAATTAGCTATAAAGATATTTTTAAAAAATGTGTGTGTATGTGTGTATGCATATGCACGCTCGTGTGTTTTAATAATAATATGTCCCAAGGCTGCACATCTGGAAGAGGAAAAGATAGAAAGTAAAAAGTGAGTAGTATGGTATTGACAAAGAGAAAAGATCACATCATCAGGGCAATTGTTTTTCACTTTTGAAATTCCTCAGGCTTTACACCCATTCATTTTCCATAGTTATTTTTTAATTTGGGATTTTAAAATTTAAGTATCAGGTAACAAAATATAGAGGTCCTTTATATTAGCATATTGCCTTAAATTAGGAAGAAAATGGTATGAAGTCTTCAGTAGACTTTAATAGCATTGTAGAAATTTAGATTTGGAAGCCAACTTGAATAACATTACAGAACTTTTAGATTTTAAGAGATCATTTTGTCCAGCTACTCTCAATTGGCTCTTGAGAGAACCGAGACCCAGATAGCCCAGGCCAGGGAGTTTTTGGAAGGTCATGCCACCAGGTTCTTTAGAGTCAGGACTGTAATTTAGGTCTTCAGGCGTGTAAATTTCTACTCTTCCTTCCTGTTACCTTGCTGTTGAGTTTTCTTAAAACTAAACCTATATTATAAACCACAATTAAGAGAACTTTCCAAAATATTGCCGGTGTTGACTGCCTTAGCATTACATTTGCTAATGACAGTCACCCAGGTTTTCTGAGCCAGAAACCTAACTTTCTGATTAATAAGACAACTATATCTATGTGCCATCCTTGGCTGGACTTATCCATAGAACCCATATTTTTATATATGAAAGAATATAAGCAATGCTCCCTCCCTCCATTTTTTTAAATGACAAGGGCTGTTGAAAAAAATCACAACCCTCCACTGTAACCTGCACTCATGTGGTTTAAAATGTATGTTGTTTAGGCCAGGCACAGTGGCTATGCCTGTAATCCTAGCACTGTGGGAGGCTGAGGTGGGAGCATCATCACTTTCGGTCAGGAGTTTGAGACCAGCGTGAGCAAGAGTGAGAGCCTGTCTCTACAAAAAACGGAAACATTAGCCACATGTGGTGGCACACACCTGTGGTCCTAGCTACTTGGGAGGCTGAGGTAAGGGGATTGCTTGAGCCCTGCAGTTCGAGGTTGCAGTGGATTAGGATGACACTACTGTACTCTTGCCAGGGTGACAGAGTGAGACTTTGTCTCAAAATATATGTATATATATATAGAGAAAGAGAGAGAGAGAGAGAGAGATAGTGTGTGTGTATATATACATATATGTTGCTATTGAAAGAGTTGTTCGACTTAAACTCAGGAAATACATTACATTGTCCATGCGTTGTTTTTGGAAACCTGATCTTACTTATGTCTGCTTTTAACAGATAGGCTAGGCTGAGTTATGTTAAACATGTTGTACTGAGGCTTGATTCACCGTGCTGCAGCCTGGCTTTCTTCCTTGATTAGCTTTAATCAAACTCTCTGCATTCCATGACCTTAATAAAGCTATTTTTCCTGACAACTGAAGACTGTCTTAACAAGCACAGCTCATCTGTGCTGAAACTAAGGCTGAGTTAAGATGGGGTCTAGGTCCTCATTAAAGTCCACAGCATGAAGTATAAGAGGAAATGATGAAATGGTGCTCCCTGAAACATCTCGTCTTTAAATTTAATTAGACAAATTATACGCAAACTAGTAGATGCCCTGGGAAGGCAATGAGCATTAGGGCTAATAAAAAGCTTGAATAGTATAAAAGGGCTGGGGGAAGTGCTATAGAACCTTTCTAACACTCATAAGAGGTAAATTAAAACCAATTGCTAAACATAGAAACTGGATGAATTTCAATATTGATATAGAAATTAATTTTATGATGGTGTTCCAAGTATAAAAATACAAGTTATACTTAAATCTTTCAAAATTTGGCTTGTTAACACCTATGCACAAAGTATTTTATGAATCTTTACATGCTGGGAGACAATTATGGGCCTGACTTTGGAGTTTTGACAAACCTGGGTTCAAATTCTAGCAAGTTCTACTAACTTTTGTTTTTCGGGGGTTTACTTTAGTGCATGTTACCTCACTTCTGTGAAATCCAGTTTCATCATCTATAAAATGAGAGAAATAATTCTTTTCCTAAAGAGGCTATATAAGAATTAAGTGATATTAAATTAGATGACAAGCGTGGAATGCTTGACACAATGCCTGGCACATAATAGATGCTCAAAAATAGGTAGCCCTTATTGAAAAGGAATGTCCACTGAGTTAAGAGTGGTTTCAAATGAATTATCTTTTAAATATGTGAGAATTATATTATGAATGTAAATAGTGTACACATAATCTTATGAATCAAGACTAAGTGAAAATGCTAGAGAACAGAAGCTTATAGCTTTTGGAAAGATAGTGACTCAGAGGTAATAAGTAAATTATTTGGAGCCTAGAGCAGTCAAATGGAGAGAGGTTTCAGTAGGTCGAAACATTTATTAAGTGCTGCATGCTAAGCGTCTTGTATACCTTATTATCTCATTTAACATTGGTAAGAACTATGCAAAGTAGGTATTATTGACCTGATTTTACACAGAAAAAAGGGATTCAGAAAAGCTAAGTGAATTGTATTCTAATATAGAAGAGTCAGGACTGGAACTTAGGGTCAGCCTGGTTCTGGTGGGCATTTGGATGGCAAACTAGTGCAGATATGTTTATAACTTTGTAAACTCACATTTGTCGTATGAATTACTGGGATACACAATCTCTCTCTCTCTCTCTCTCCTGGGTCTTTCTATCCTTAGGTGAATTCTAGATAAACTCATTTTGTATTGTTTTAACCCTCATTTCATTGCTTTAAGACTCTGTGGCTGCCCACTTAGAATCACCTGGGGTGGGATCTGGGCATTAGTATTTTTAAAGCTCCCCTGGTGATTCCAGGTTTGCAACCAGGGCTAAAAACCTCTGCTTTAAAATATATCTACCCCAGGCATAGGTGTTTTGGTTGCTCACAGCTTTAAGCCTCAGTCTCAGCAATGATTTGTCAGGGTTGACTATGATCCGCTTGCTTGTTTGGAGGAAGAAATATGGAAGCTGTGAAATCTTTTCCAGTTGTGATAGATGTTGTTTATGCATTAATTAACATGTAAAAATTAAACACTCTGTATTTCCACTGTTAGCTCATTTCCTTCCTTCCTTCCTTCCTTCCTTCCTTCCTTCCTTCCTTCCTTCCTTCCTCCCTCCCTCCCTCCCATTGAAGGAGGCCAAATTAGATGGACGAAAGAGAAAAGTGGTTATGGCAACTTTTTACCTCAGAGAAGGAAAAAGCAAGAGCATTTTCCCCCACTCATTTTTAGTAAAACAAAAATTATTTTCAAAATACAATGGTCTTACCCCCCACTGCCTTAGAAGTGGGAAGAGTCTTTCTTTGTGATCCACTAGATCTGTGGTTCAATCCTGTCTTTCTCACTTTCGTATAAAGAATTAGTCATTTTAAACTCTCTGAGCCTTGATTTCCTAATCTGTAAAACAAAAATAATTCTTTTTTTTTTTTTTTTGAGACAGAGTCTCACTCTGTTGCCTGGGCTAGAGTGCCGTGGCATCATCCTAGCTCACAGCAACCTCAAACTCCTGGGCTCAAGCAATCCTCCTGCCTCAGCCTCCCGAGTAGCTGGGACTACAGGCATGCGCCACCATGCCCGGCTAATTTTTTTTTCTATATATTTTTAGTTGTCCAATTAATTTCTTTCTATTTTTAGTAGAGACAGGGTCTCGCTCTTGCTCAGGCTGGTTTTGAACTCCTGAGCTCGAACAATCCGCTCGCCTCGGCCTCCCAGAGTGCTAGGATTACAGGCGTGAGCCACCGCGCCCGGCCTACAAAAATAATTCTTAACACATTTGGTTACTCTGAAAATAAAAACGAAGTAAAATATGTAGGGTATAGCCCAGAACCCCATCTGTATAGCTCCCGTTATTAATATTAAGTAGCTGAGACACAAGTATCTTAGGACACTGGTCTGGGTGGGTGTTTTCTGAGTGGGTTCTGTGTGGCTTGCTGGTGCTGCAGAACAAGTAGGTTCGTAGTTGACTGTTAACCCGGGATGGTGCTGTTCAAATAGCACCTAAGCGATCTCTTTCACCTGAGAGGTTTCTGGGTATCTCTTTTCCAGACAGAAAGTAGGGAAAGAAGTTAAAGTAACTCACCGAAAGCTAGTCTGGGAAGTTAGTAGCTGATATAGATCAGCACTCCCTAACTACGAGATTTCATAATATTCTCTCTTGTCTCAGTTCTGAGTCATCGGTGGCTGCCATGGTGGCATTGTTAATGAACTCATTCGGTTATTGGGAAGGGATCATGCTTTTCCTCCTGCCTTCAGGCATAGCTACATCTAAATTACCCCAAACAGATGTATTCCCATTCTTCTTTAAGAGACTATGTCATGCGCTGAAGTATTAAGAAGTTCATTCTAATTTCTAATGCTGATAAGCATCAGGTTAAGCATATTTCTACTCCTACCATCTTCCAGGGAGGTATAAAATGGCTTCCTATATTTAGGAGTTTTTACAAAAAACAAAACAAAACAAACAAAAAAAAAAAACGTTGGTAACTGAATGGGTCGAAATTAGCAGGATGTTTTGAAAACACAGTAGAAGAATAACTCTCCTTGCACATCCATGACCTGGTGGGAATCCAGACGTTAGGCTCCACCAAACTCGAATGATACCCAATACGTGACGATAGGAATATCCAACGAGGTAAATGCCTTGAGACCACTCACTCCCTAAGCTCTAAATCCTTATATGACCCTGAGTCAGGCAGGCGGTGGGGCTGCAAGCCTGAGATAAGTACTGAAAATTGGCCAGTGTACATTTTTTTAAAACATAGCTCCCCCTTTTATACTTTTCTGTACACCTGCCCTGAAGGCTATACAGCTTGTTACTTGCTGATAGCTAAGTAAATGCAATCAACATTTCTTACTATTGCCTACAGAAAAAAACCTAAATTGTTTACTGGCCTCCAGGATATTGGTAAATATCTGGTTGGTTTTTTTGAGGGGAGAATAGGTAGGAGAAGGCCAGTATACAGTGTCTGATTTTACATTATAAAATGCAAAAATGCAAATTTTATAGTCCAGAATAAGAAACGAACAATTTACAGTAGACCTGTATTGTTTCAAGACTAATGGGAAATTATCTTGTTTTCTATGTGTAGAAAATGTCCCCCCACCCCCCAGTGGCTTTACATATTTTCTGTAGGGGAAAAATGCTATTTATAAAGTAGTCTGGAATATGGAGAATCCAATGATAGAAGACTGTTTCACTCTTTTGGACTGTAGCATCGGAAAGCTCCTTTCAAAAGACTCTTACCTCTGGGCATTCTGGCACAGCTGGGGAGAGAATTGGTAAGATGAAAATGGGATGAAAACCCCCATTTTCTGTTAAACATAGGCAGGCTAGGAATGGGGCATCCTGCTTTTAGAATTAGAAACTTCATTATATAAAAGCAGGATGGAGGAACCCTGATTTGACAGCTAACCCAACAGTGTGCATTGACCACAAGATTAGTAGGGGCCAGCAGTGTGACATTGCCGTTTAAAAAGCTAATGCTGTGTTGGGCTGTGGTCTGACCACAGCTGGATTTTTTTCTTTTTTTTTTTTTACCCAGTTTTGGGTACAAAATGCTAAGAGGAACCACAACAAATTGGAGACTCAGATGCTAATGGATTAGGAAAGCATATTTTGTGAGGGGCAGTTGAACAATGCATGGCTGTAAAGTTGGAGAAGGGATTCCTTAGAAAGACCTCTGTAACAAGCTTTCATAGTTAAGTGGTGAAATTAGGGTGGGATATTCTCTAATGCTCCAGAAGGCAGAAGAAGGAGGTAAGTCTTTCTCTGGATCCTCAAACTCCTGCTCAACATGAAAACAAAACAAAAAACTGGAGTTAACATCTCCTTGCACTGTCTGACCTGTTTTTCCAACACATCTGCTCATCTTGTTTCAAAATGAGTGACTGTCACCATTTTTCACCCTGTCCTCTAAAACAGAAATCGGGCATTGTCTTTGGTTCCTTTTCCTCAGAGAAAAAAAAAACAATTGCATTTAAAGTTAGCACCTATGGTACTAGTCTTTGGTTTATCTCTAATAACTGCTAATAAACCTTGAAGGGGAGGCAGTACTATTAAACTTTATAATTTCTGAAGAGTTTTGAGCTATTTAGCACTAAGCGATGCCAAAGAAAAAGAAGATTAACATTACTGACAGCAGAGGGAAAAATTTTATGTCCTTTCTGGAGGCCAAGGTTAAGTTCTGTGTGACTCAGCACGTTGACATTGTATATGACCCTAAATCCCTTCTATTTCCCGATCTACTTATCTTGACCTGTTTAATTTCCACACCAAAATAGTTTCATTAACACAGCGATCGTGCACAGGAGATAGTAGCTAACCGATGTAATTAACTGGCGTGTCAAAGGCTATTGGTTTATTGCATATGCAGCTGTCTTTCCTGGTGGGAAGATACACTTTCTGCTGACATGATAGGTACGCAAACATGCCAAATTGCCAAAAAATCTGCTGGGCGATGGTGAGGTGCCTGTGGCAACTCTACTTATATAAGCAGAGTAGCGGGATCTGTTACAGTGTTCTCCTAAAATGCAACTGACCAAAAGCGCTAATTGTTAAACAGTTAAAACAGAAAAAAGAGAATTCAGTTTGGGGCTGCGGTGAGGTTTTTTCCCTTTTCTTTCCTTTTTTTTTTTTTTTTTTAATTTGTGCTTTTGGCATGCTAATGCATGCGTTTAGTCTCTACAAGAAATTTCCGCTTAAAGAAAGAATTTAAAAACATGAAGTGCTCAATCCGTATCTTCTAAACAACTAAAAAGACTGCAATTTCAAATGAGAAATTATGTTGCAAAGAAGAAAAAAGTTGTTTATTATGGCTCAAAATTTTAATCACCCAAGGGCTGTAAAGTTAAAAATAGACAATTCTGCCTTCTGTTTATGGTAAACTTGGCTGAGTCCCGGCAAATTTCAAAGCTGAACATACTGTATGTTATTTTTGCTTAATTTTAGATTCCACATTTTAAAATTATTTCTTACAAGAAGCATATTTCAGGATATAAACTTAGCCTGAAGAACAGTATTCTTGATTTCTGCCCATATTGAAACTCCTTTGAAAATAGTAAACTATGGTTTTGGGATTTTCCTATTCCCAAGAGTCCAAATGGGTACCTTTCTAAGTCTTTTACATTATGAATGAACACAGGGATATGAAGATTCTAAAGGTTACTTTCTGCTGTCTGGTTCCTTTACTTGTAATTTTAGTTTTCTTAACAGTATAACTTGATACAAATATATACATGATACACACTAACTTTCACTGAAATGTTTTGAGGAGGGAGGGGCGTTTTGCAAGATGTGCTGTCTTTAGTTTTTCAGGTATGGAGACAGGAAGACACAGGCAGAGACTCTTGTCACACATAGAACGTGCCTGCACCTGTGCCAAGAACTTAAGTGACAGCCTGGGAGGGAAGCTCTTTGCTGTAGCTCCCGGACGGTGCAGCTTCTCTGCTGATGCATTCACGCTGGCTGGGAGAACCGCTTGTGTGGCAACCCTTTGGCCCAAGAGCAAGTAGGATTGTTGACTCAACCCTCTTCTTGCCTCCTCAGAGTGGAGGAACACCTGGCTTCACCTGTTTACATAACTCTTGTTGATTCTTGTTCATGAGCTCTTCCAGAATACTTTTCTGGGCCTTTCCTCAACAGGGTTTTTTAGAATAACAAGCCCTTTGGGGTGGCAAGAAATCTAGGGAGGGGATTTTTTTTTTTTAACCTATACTCAGTGTGGCATCTGAGAACCAAACGTGCCACAGAGTCAATGGCATGCTCAGTAAATATTTGCTAAATATTGCTGAGCGAATGACTGTTTACTGAAGATCAAGATGTCCATGATGACCTTGACAAACGTGTTTGTGATTAAGTTAATCACAGCTACCATTTAAGAATTCTAACTGTGTGCTGGACACATAGCTGAACACTTCCTATGCTATTTCTGATCTTCCCACGAACCCATTTTATAGAAGAGAATACTGAGATTCACTAGGTTAGGAACTTGTCTGAGGACATCCAGATGCATAGAATAGCTGTGTAGTCTGTACTCGGTAAGTATAGGATTAGCAGCGATTCCATGTTCTTTCCCATATGCCATATGACTGCGCTTGAGAAAGGTTGTAAGGACAGTATCCATACCTTGACACCATGCCTCCGAGACGCCAGAGGGCGTGTCACCGTATTCATTAAGGTGCTGAAGTCCTTAATCCTGGGATATTTGCCTGGGCCACAGTCAGAACCTATTTCTGCTTAGTTTACACACAATTCTAATAAATTTGATTATCTGTTTTTCCAATACAAAGCAGATTAATTCATTAAATACTTTCTGAGTACCTATTATGTGCCAACTAGGTTCTTCTAGATAACAAAAGAGAGAGAATCCTTGCCCTTACAGAGATTATATTGCAGATATATAGATCAGTGGTTCTCAAAGCATAGTACCTGGATCACTAGCATCAGCTCAGAGGGAGACTTGTTAGAGATGCAAATCCTTGGCCCCCACTCCAGACCTAGGAAATCAGAAACTCAGGGGGTGGGGTCCAATTTAAACAAGCCCTCTAGGTGATTATGATATATGATAAAGCATGAGAACCACAGTTCTAGGTTTTAAAGAACATTTTTGTGTTCCTGTGGCAGGTAGCTCTGTGGAAAACTTTTGTCTCCACATTTATTCCCAGACTGGTGTGTGTGTGTGCGTGCGTACGTGTGCATGCATGTGCTTGTGTGCATGTTGAGGTCTGACCTCGTGATGGCATTTACTGATGGGCAAAGCTCAGGTCCTGGGCCCTTGTTGGGCAGACGCACTTGGACATTTGTACATAAAGATATGGGCCCTGGAGTCACATGTACCTGAATTTAGATTCTTACTTTGCCAAGCACTAGCCACTTGAACTTGGGAGAGTTAGGAAACCTCTCTAAGCCTTTCCTCATTGTAAAAATGAGGATGATGTAATGGGACCATACCTCATACTTAGCACAGCTTCATGGTACAAAGAGAATGCCCAGTGAGTAATGATAATTGCTTTTCTCTGTCTAGGATCTAGCACCTAGCATGGCACAGAACAAATGGGCAGATGTTTATTTTCCTTTGTGTTAGCCATTAGCCCCATGCCTAAAGCTATATAATTCCTACCCTGGATCTTTAGCAGAAGAAAAAAGAATAATGGCATCAGGGCATACCTGACACACAGGGTCCTCTTGGAAATGCACGTTGACCTGCCCTGGTTTGGCCACTGCTGTTACTTCATCCTCACCAGTCTAAGTGTGATATTACCTTCCCCTTTAGCCCTTAACTTTGGAATATTTCAAATGCCTCTAAAATTTGATTTAATTAAGGGGCTTCCAGATCTGCTTGTAGATATTTTATTCTTCAAATGCTGGTGGCATTAATAGTAAATCTAAGAGTATCAGACTTTTGCCTGTTTTGTGCCATTTCAGCACTAAGCCAAGGCGAAGAATTCTTGAGGAAGTTAATGCTTCCCTCAAGCATGGTAAGAACACGAAGCTAACATAGTGCCCCATAACCTGATTACACTGACTTCTCTTTCTGAATTTTTGTTTTGCCATTTTTATTACACATCACACTGCATGGCTAAAACTGGAAGCGTAATTATAAAGGAGGATGTTTTCTCAAAATCTGTAGGGTCTGGCTGGTCAGATAACCTTTCAGAAGAAACATTGTCCACTGGATGACTTAGTTGTTATTCACAAATAGATTTTCTAAGTTTGATATACAGATGTTCATTAATTCACTAAGTATGATTGAGCACCTACTGTGTGCCAAGTGTTGTTGTAGGTGCTGAAGATATAGCAGTGAACAAACGGGACAAAAATCCCTGCCCTCCTGGTACTGTATACTGCGTAACTTTCTTTTTCACACATAGACATGTATTTGGATATCTCTGGAGTAATGAGTTATATGCAGAAGCTGAGGCTGGAATGGTGTTGGACACGTCATAGGCACTCAGATATTAATCTCCTGCGCTGTGCGTGATTGCGCTCTCAGTGACATAAGCAAGTTGAACCATTTGCAGTTTGTCTGCCTTAAATTTTATGTATGAAGTTTAACTCTTCATTAATGAACACTACCACATCGTCTCTCTTCTCTGCCACATCCTGGTGCCGTGGATTTAACTCAGCTGTTCTTTGTATTATTGCAAATCCTGTGTTTTAGTTTTCTATTGCTACTGTAACAAATTAATACAAATTTAGTGGTTTAAAATAACAAAGCTTTATTCTCTTACAATTCTGGAGCTGGGAGGTCTAAAAACCAGTCTTACTGGGCTAAAATCAAGGTGTTCCCAGGGCTGGTTCCTTCTGCAGACTCCAGGGTAGAATCTGTTCCTTGCCCCTTTCAGTGTCTGGCTGGTTTTGCATTCCTGGGCTGGTAGCCACATCACTCTGATCTCTGCTTCCTTCTCCTGGGTCATTGATCTTCTGCCTCCTTTTTAAAGAACTTCATGATTACGTCATTGCCCCACCCAGATAATCCAGGATGATCTCTCCATCTCGAGATTCTTAGCTTGATTGCATCTGCAGAGTTCCTTTTGTCATATTTATGGGTTCTGGGGATTAGGATATGGACATCTTGGAGGGTCATTAATTCAACCAACCATACCTTTTCAGAAATTCCATTGTTCCTGGGTTGAGCCACAAAGGAGCAGGTTTTATTGAGCAATTTTTCCCATTCTACGAAACCTAACAGAAAACACTCTAGAATGCAAATACTGCTAGCTTGGCAGAGCCTAATTATATGTGCATAACTACCTGAAAATTTCCTTAGTAATTTCTGTTTGTTCCACAAGGCTTGGCTCAAAAAACAAAACCCCTTCTCCAGGAAGCCTTCCCAGGTTACCCTGGGTTCATTTGGTGCTCCTTACTTGTGATTCTGTCATACTCTGTGTGTAACTGACTCATGACTGCACCTTTGCTGTTGCAACTGTGGATTTACTTTCTATGCACTGTTCCCTCTCCCCCAGTGGTATGCTCTTTATAGGAAAGGGCGCCTTTGCTGAGCATTCAGAAGATACTTGATAAAAGTTTCTGTACCCATGAATGGATTCTCATCTCTCTTAATTTTTTTTTTTTTTTTTTTTTGAGACAGAGTTTTGCTTTGTTTCCTGGGCTACAGTGAGTGCCGTGGCGTCAGCCTAGCTCACAGCAACCTCAAACTCCTGGGCTCAAGCAATCCTACTGCCTGAGCCTCCCGAGTAGCTGGGACTACAGGCATGCACCACCATGCCCGGCTAATTTTTTTTTTTTATATATATATATATTTTTAGTTGTCCAGCTAATTTCTTTCTATTTTTTTAGTAGAGACGGGGTCTCACTCTTGCTCAGGCTGGTCTCGAACTCCTGAGCTCAAACGATCCGCCCGCCTCGGCCTCCCAGAGTGCTAGGATTACAGGCGTGAGCCACCGTGCCCGGCCTCATAAAATTTTTAAAAAATAGTTTTATGTATGTTTAACTTCACTTAACAAGGTATTTACTCGAGATTGAAAGTGGAGTGTGAGGAGGCTGGGAGGAAGGACTGTCATCACAGGCTTGCTGAAGTTATATTTTACATTGTTGGGACACCTGACTGAGCGGTGAGTCAGTGGATCTTATGGATGGTTCTTTTCAAATGAGTATAATCCTGAAGCTATGCACCATTCTTTCCTCAGTGCTGCCGTAAATCTACCATAAGCCAGGTAGGTTCTGAGTCTTTGGAAATGATGGAAATCAAGCTGGATGCCTGGGTGAATTTTAAGTTCTTAAAATTAGTTTCAGTCACCAAAGAACATATTCTGCGGGCTAATAATTTTTTTGGTTACTGTAATAGAGTCAACTCTCTGGAATTGAGACATTTTATTTCATTTAAAATTTTTAACGTAGAATCTTCCTAGGTGGAAAAATCTGGCTGCCTATCTGGTCATTGTAAGAAAATCATTTTGCGTTCTTTTAACAGCCCTTAGGCTGATTTTTTCCCCCCCTTTGGAAATAGACCTTGGTTTTTCTGTGTTGTTGGAAAGCATGTAATTTTCATTTTTTTCACCTACTGGTGCCTAATGATACCATGTGAATTTTTGGAGTCCCAGTTGCACTGAAGTGTGTGCCCTGAAACTTCAGTTGGATTAAGAAAGTACCTTGGTGCGAGGGCTGAAATTGGTGAAATGGGAGAACACAGGGCTGCATCTGTATATGTTGCAATTAATGCTGATGAGTGGGCAGAAGTCCAGCACTGTCCTAGGGGGTTGGCTGATGTTCATTGTGTACCAATGCGAGTGAGTCTTTCCCCTCCAGGTGTGAGTAGCTTAATTTAGTAGGTCGATTAGGAAAAGCAAGGGGTATTTTCTTGTATTCCAGTTTACATTACACATTGAACATTAACCAGCTGCTTAAGGTTCAGCTCATTGTTGAGTAGTTGTGGTAACAGGTATCCTGACACGTTGCTCACCCAGGGCCGTGGTATCCCCACAGCCCTGCATCTTATGTAGTGGGTGCTCATTAGCATTTGTGAAGTGGATAGAAGAATGAATGAATGGTTGTTTTTGCAAGGCCTCTTCAAATCCTGGTCTCTGCTTACCTCTCTCTAGCCTTCTCACCCTTCCCATCTTCTAGACATAATATGCAATTTGTAGCTTCTTTTTTTTTTTTTTTTTTTTTTTTTTTTGAGACAGAGTCTCACTCTCTTGCCTGGGGCGAGTGCCGTGGCGTCAGCCTAGCTCACAGCAACCTCAAACTCCTGGGCTCAAGCAATCCCACTGTCTCAGCCTCCCA
>RJWJ010012810.1:7611-41154 GCA_004363605.1 Indri indri
TCACAGCAACCTCAAACTCCTGGGCTCAAGCGATCCTCCTGCCTCAGCCTCCCGAGTAGCTGGGACTACAGGCATGCGCCACCATGCCCGGCTAATTTTTTCTATATATATTTTTAGCTGTCCAATTAATTTCTTTCTATTTTTGGTAGAGACGGGGTCTCGCTCTTGCTCAGGCTGGTCTCGAACTCCTGAGCTCAAATGATCCGCCCGTGAACGTATTTCTTAACGTCCTAAATTTCCTCATCTGTAAAACAGGAATTATAGGTGTCTCACAGGGTGGTGGACAAGAGTAAGCGAACATACAGAAAAAGCATCTAAGGCATAGTTAGTGTTCATAAGAAAGGATATGATTAGAGTGACTCTCTGGCATTCATAACGGAAATTAAAGTTTGCTGGCTTCACTAAGCTGACACCTCTTTCCAAAGTCACCTGATGACAGCTTTCTTTAACCTACACGAGGGAGGTGTTATTCATACTCATCTTGTTAACCACATTTTAACAATAATTTATTCCTTCTCATAATTCCTAACGTATACAGTTTTAAACAAACTAACACTCTGAATTCATCCTTCCTGTTTTCCTCTTCTTTTAATCTCCTTTAAGTCAACGAGTTTTGATGGTGCTTATTTTCATTAGCGGTTTTTCAACTTTAATAAGCAATAATTCTGTTTCATCCCTGTTCAGAAACTTTCAAAAACAGTTGTAAATTTGTTGTGTTCGTCTATGATAAATTACAACAGCTTTGTTTTGTGGGCCCTTTAAAATAAACCTCAACATTATTGCCTTTGGTTTTCTTAAGATTGTTCACACTGATACCAAATAGTTACAGTCTGTGTTGTTTCAGTACTATTACCTATAACTTTAAAAGCCTTATCTTACTCAATCTAGCCCTTGACAGCCATCACTACAAATAAAAAAGTTAAACATGCCTTATTTCTGATATTTTACTTATACCTGTTGAACTGTAGTACCTACATTTACTTTTTGTTTCTAAGTATCAAGGCAAAATGTTTCTGGTATTTTATTTCCTCAGTATCACTTCTAAATGATTCTCATGGCAATAATGCAAGGCAACATTAATTCACTGTAAAGCAGGCATCAGAAATTTCATGGGGCGGGGGGAGAAGGGTCTAGTCAATGCCACTTAACTACGGACAAACTGAGTATTCCAATTAAGTTAGAAGAAAATTTCAACTTGCATTATTAGCTGTAAATAAAATTACAAATCACATGCACATTTATTTTCTTACAACTATCTTGTTCCACAGAAATTTTGTCCTTCACTTTAAAGCTGCGGATACAAAAATCTTTGCAAGAAACTGAACCTTTCTGTTTTGGGAAAGATCGATGGAAAAGATCAATCTATAAGAACACAGCACAATCAAAACATTTAAAATGTCAAAACTATTTGCCTCACTGGCAGTAATAAAAGAAAGTAAGTAACATCTTGGATGGGGAAATACAAATCTGCTTCACAGCTCGAACTCTAGAAATGTAATGAAAAAGTGCCCTCATCTGGCCAAACAAAAAACTTAAAAATTTTAGGTGCATGTATTAACTCCTGTTCAAGAGTAATTTTAAGGGCTTTGATTAGTATATAAATCAATCTGAAAAAAATAAAAATAAGTAATAATCCAACAGTATAAAATTTTTTGCTGCCTTTAAAAATACAACTATTTTAACCGTAAAATACAAAGCAAATTATATAATAATCTCCTCCCAACCAGATAAATTAGAAATATATTAGAAAGAATATAAATTTTTACCAGTCCTGTTTGCTAATAACTACAAAATGGCATAAATAAATTTATATCCTAACAAGAAGACAGACTTATGATGGGCATATGCTATTATCTGGGGGAAAAAGCTTTGTAAAACTTGAGTTCATATTTTTTTCTTCCTGAGTACTTCTAAAAAATAAAATATAATTTAAAGTTAAGGCTGGGTACAGTGGCTCACGCTTGTAATCCTAGCACTCTGGGAGGCTGAGATGGGAGGATCACTTGAGGTCAGGAGTTCAAGACCAGCCTGAGCAAGAGCGAGACGCATCTCTACAAAAATTGGAGAAAGAAAAAAAACTAGCTAGGTGTGGTGGTGCACGCCTGTAGTCCCAACTACTCGGGAAACTGAGGCAGGAGGATTGCTTGAATCCAGAAGTTTGAGGTTGCTGTGAGCAAGGCTGACACCATGGCACTCTACCCCAGGCAACAGAGTTAGACTCTGTCTCAAAAAAAGAAAGTTAAATTGGTAATTATTTATGTTATTAGAATGACATCTCTGCCAGCCAGACTGAATAGAGCCCTGAATAAAAACTGCTTTTCAGCAGTTATGTGATATTAATGCTACAATTGAATTGTTAGGGATGAGTAATCCTATCGTTAACAGTAAAAATGATGATAATACTAATAATATTAGAAATCACTAAAATGTTAGCTATTTGCCAGGCACTGTGTGATAGGCAGGATACATCCCCCTCTACAGGCCCCCCAAGAAGTCCACGCTCTAATCCCCAGAACCTGTGACAAATCTCTGACTATGTTACAGGGCAAAAGGGACTCTGCAGATGTGGTTAGACAGAGATGAAATGGGGAGATTATTCTGGATTATCTGTGTGGTCCATTATAACCACAGGGGTCCTCCACAGCGGGAGAGGAAGGCAGGAGGAGTCAGAAGAGATGGGACCACGGAAGCAGGGCTGGAGAGACCAACACTGCTGGCTTTGAAAATGCAGAAGGGAGATCACACACCGAAAATATGGGCACCTTCTAGAGGGTAGAAAAGGCAAGGAAATGGATTCTGCCCCAGAGACTCTGGAAAGGAACCTAGACTTGCCTGCACTTTGATATTAGCCTAGTGAGACGCGGGTCAGACTTCTGACTTACAGAACTATAAGGTAATCAATATGTAGTTGTTTTTAGCCACAAAGTTTATGGTAATTTTCACTACAGGAACAGAAAACTATTAATAATACACTGAGCCAAACTCAGTTAATCCTCATACTGCTAAGGTAGAAACTATTACTATTAATTCGACTTTGCATAGAAGGAAGCAGAGACTTGAAAAGAGAGCTCAAGTTAACTTGCCTGAGATCACACAGCTAGTCAATCTTCAGACCTGTGATTTGTGCATTTGACGTGTGATGCCCACCTCCTAGACCACCACTGCCTTCGATGTGCAAATGTGACACTAGCGACCTCTCAGTGCAGAAAGTGTTCCACTCATTTCTCCTACCCCTACTCCCAATGAGATCTTCCTGCTAGTTATCTGACACTATTTTCCTCATCTCTTTCCCCATTCAGCCAACCTTTGAATCACTGTATCTTACATCTATCTTCTACTTGCCACATTGACTGTGGCCATGCTTATAGACACAAAAATATCATTCTAACTCACTTCCTATTATCAGTTCCAGGTCATGTAAAGTACAACCAGAAAACTTTCTACGGCTCGTCACTACATAATCAAGTAAAACCCGAATTCCTTTAGGAATCTGACCTCCTCAAAAGAATCGCATCTTATCTTCCCATCTTCCATTACTGCTTCCACATACTACACAGCCCATCCAAATGTACTCTTCGGCCCCAAACATACTCTGCCACTATCTCACTTCACATCCTTTGTTGTGCTATGATACTCACCTGTGTGAAAGCTGATTGTACGAATTGGGTCGTTCCTGTCACATCCAACTAAATCAAAGGACCTGGGGAAAAGCACTCGGAGCACATAGCACCTGTTCCAAGAATTAAACTGTCCTCAAGTCCAGATACTGAACTGGCCGGCCTGCTGCAACTCTAAGACCAGCTTTACCCACCACCATCACTCACCAACCAGAGCTAACGCTCCCTGAAACTTTACTAGTGCCAGTGACCTTTCTTTCAAAATAATACACAACATTCTCCTTCTAACAAAATTCCCATCCTTCTCTCTACTCTTCAGACATACTGCAGGCTACTAGATCTGTGTGTATGCCCCAAATTTCAATTCTTGCTTTCCAAAATAAAAGGTTAAAGTTAGAGATTCATCTCTATATTTTATTTTCACTTCGACACCTAGAATACGTGTCTGTCAAAAATCATATCCAACCCTTAAAAATAGCATGCCAGCCACAAAACCTTGCAGGATTTTGTTTATCCCACTCATCAATCAGTCCCTGCCTTCTGTAGCCTTATTTGGCTTCAGATACAAAAGACCCAGCTAGGCTAAAAGAGGTGGTATATCGCTGAGGTTTTTAAAAAACTCAGACTTAGATTAGACATACTGGGTTCAAATCTTAGCTTTACCACTTTCTTGCTTTGTGATATACAGCGGTTACTTCGTTTCTCTGGCCCCAAGTTTCCTTACCTGAAAAAATGGGAAAATAATAGTATCCTTCTCATAGGGTGGTTTCAGGGATTGAACGGACGCGTACATGCAGCTGGTAGAGAGCTGCTAGAACACAGACTGTTGATTTTTACTGCAGGTCCCTCAAGAAGTGGCTTGTTCCCTCAATCTCAGTCCGCTTGCCTGGTCACAAACGATTTGTCTAATAGTAACATCCTCCTCCCAGAAGGGTGGATCTTGTGACCCGTTCCATAGTGCCAAGCCCTGCCTCTATTTCCATTAGCGGGACTCCTAACTCCCGACCCCTGGTATTATACTACGGCAGAGGAGATCACCATGAATCAGCATTGCCTTTTACCATCTTTCCCCTTCTCCCTCCTACTCATACCCTGACCCCCAGACCATACTTTTAATATATTTTCTCAATCATAGATTCGCTGTATCCACTTAGACACTGTGACTTTAATAACTGCCTGCCCACTGTGAGGACTAGCTCCGTAGACAAGTTAACCCTTCTCGCACTGGCTTTTCCAGCAAATCCCTCTTCCTATTACCGCGACAATGAAAAAGGTCAACAAAAATTAGATAATAGTACATACCTTTTTTAAAAAGGTCAACATACAGTTATTGTTGTTACTGGTATATGTCTTAGTCCCCTACACAATTATAAGTTTCTGGAGAGCAAGGACTATGTAGCGGTAATCATCTTTGAGTTCCCCCAGATCTAAATATATAATCCTTAGTTTTATTTTTGATTAAGCTAATGAATGAATTGAATGCAATTATAGTTGAATTAAGTCAAATTGTACCAATCCGCAAAAAACATTTTTGACATTACCTTACCTTAATTATCTAAGCTTAATAAATTAATCTGCTCTTTAAAGAGTTTTTTTAAAATACCAAAATAACAATCAACATATAGCCTCATTAATGCTTTTCAGTTCACCTTTTATTATACTGAGTTAGTGGTATATTAAGCCTTCAGCTTCTTTATTTCAATGTTATACTATTTTCCACAAATATTAAAGAATTAAAATTGATTTTTTAAACAATTACTATAAGATAATTAGAAGATTTTTATAATAGTTGGCCCAACATGTTCTTTCAACTATCCACGTAAAACATACAAAACTTTAGAATAGTGGTTGTGAACTCTGACTGTGCATGGAATCATCTGTGGAATTCTTTTAAAATAGATCCTCAGGCTCTACACCAGGTGTCTGACTTGGTTGGTCTCAGATGAGTCCAAGCTTGAATGTTGTTGCTGATTTTTTTTTTTAAGGAGCTATACATGAACTTAAAGCAGTTTGAGGAATCAGCTTTGGAATACAGTTTAAGGGAAAACACCATATATTTCAAAGCTATATATTTTTATAATATGTATATTTTTCTACAATCATTTAATTTTAAAACCTCATGCAACCAACATATTTTTAAATCACCATTGTATTGCATGTGTCTTTGAAAATAACTGCAACGACTACTGTCAATTTTTTTTTTTTTTTTTTTTTTTTTTTGCCAAGTAATCAGTCCTCATACTGGTGAGTTTCTAAAATATATTTTCAGGTGTAAAATTCTTAGTGCATCAAAAATAATAACACAAAGTACATTCTAAATATCTTTAATCCTCCGTATCTGACAAAATTGTTCCCTATCTGCTTGTTGCCAATTTAAAACTCACTTTGTGCATTAGTCTACAAAACAAATCCACCTGTATTTTATTATTTTTGGTGTTTAGTACCTCAGATTTCATATGCCTCAGCCCTGCAAATGACAGCCTGCATGGGCCGATGGAGGAGCTTTCTGCTGGGCCTGCAAAACAGTCTTGAGAATGAAAATACCCTTGATTACTGTCAAATGACCTAGTCTTTCAGAGTTAAAAAATTTAAATCCCAAAGATGACTTAAAGTCTATATTCAGTTGTTAATCCCTTTTGGACTCAAATAGCAGACACACACAATAAATCTCAAAGCTGACAGTTTGAGATTTGCTTACTACCTCTGGCACTTCCACGCTCTATAAAATGTCATTGGCATACTGCACTCTGATACAGGCATAAAACTAAGTACAGTATTAGCTGCATGTATGTGTATGTGGGGTGGTGGTGAAAGACTTTTGTTTAAATAAATGCCACATTTTCCTGTAAATTTATCATACTTCAACCTCCCCTGTTCTGATTATTTTTTCTCTCTAGCATTCACACAAAAAGTCACTATATTATAATAAATCCTTACAAATAAGAGGCTAACTTTCAACTACCCTGAAAATTAACTTGCCTGAGACTACTACGACAAGCCCACCTCTCCCTTACATACCAGGGAAAAACCTATGTCCTTAAGAATTTATATTTATTTAACTAACACTTCATTCTTTTCTTCAACTGTTTTTCAGGTTTCCCTCCAGTCTTTACTCACATGCATAAATTTACAAAATTGAGATCACAGTGCACTGCAATTGTTTCTTCTTTTTCAATATAAATAATACATATTGTTAAACAGAGGTCCTAACAATAATGTACAGGATCAAAAATGGAATGAAAAAACATTCAATAATAGTTACATAAACGTCAAGTTCATATTTTTTAAAACTGTACCTGAAAAATTAATTTCCCAGTGCAAAGGAATTAAACGCCTTGCTTAAAAATGTATATGTGAGTCATAAGAATTTCTGAAGAGGCAATGTGTGTCTGCAATTAAAATATAACACAAAAGCAAGATTTCTCCTCCTTCATCCTAAGCATTTGGTTTCTATTCCCAAACAGAATAAACCAACTAAGATATACATGAATTTCTAGATTTCAACAAATTAGACTAACATACACTCAAACAGCATTATTTTGTAACCACTGGGGCCATTTTGTATTGCATGTTTGTTTACTTAACACCTTAATTTACACATCTTTTTACAAGTACCTTCATAGTACCTAGGTTCAATATTTGTTAAAACTAATAAATAGTTAACAACAACATGTTGTATTCTTGGAAATTGCTGAGAGTAGATTTTAAATATTCTCACCACAAAAAAAAAGATAAATACGTGAGGTAATGCATGTTAATTAGTTTGATTTGGCCATTCCACAACATATACATATTTCAAAACATCATGTTGTACATGATAAATAAATTCGATTGTTGCCAATTAGAATAAATACATAAAGCTAAAAAACAAACACACCTTATGTCTCAAAATGAGAAGGTGACTGCCTCTTCAGTTCTGCTTATACCTAAGCTTGTATCAAGAAGAACCTCAATTTGGCACAAGACTTTATGATTTTGCAACACTTGCTAATCTTCTCTGTTAACAAAAAGAAAGGAGCCTGGCACACCACCCACCCTTTGCAAAGCTATATAATATTCTATCTTATCTCAAAAGTCAATTGCTAGACATTTATATTTTATTCATTTTCTATTATGAAGATTTTTTTCTTTTTTTTTTTCCAAGAGACAGAGTCTTACTCTGTTGCCCAGGCTGGAATGCAGTGGTGCAATCACAGCTCACTGCAACCTCAAA
The DNA here is from genome assembly GCA_004363605.1 of Indri indri. Taxonomy (NCBI): domain Eukaryota; kingdom Metazoa; phylum Chordata; class Mammalia; order Primates; family Indriidae; genus Indri; species Indri indri. The sequence goes on from RJWJ010012810.1 coordinate 15,442, forward strand.
TTCCTGGGCTCAAGCAATCCCTCCCGCCTCAGCATGCCTAGTAGCTGGGACTACTGGCGCATGCCACCATGCCCAGATAATTTTTTAATTTTTTGGAGAGATGGGTTCCCACTATGTTTGCCCAGGCTGGTCTCAAACTCCTGGCCTCAACCAATCCTCCCACCTTGGCCTCCCAAAATGTTCGGATTACAGGCGTGAGCCACCATGCCCAGATTATTACAAAGATTTTCAATTTAATGTCCTTAACATCCAGGCCCAGAAATGGAATTATGGAATTAAAGAATATGGTTACCTTTACCCTTATGGCTTTTGATACATATTTCTTGGGCAAACCTGTCTTCCTGAATGAATACTGGGGTGTGGGGTACAAGCGGGATTAGAATCCTATTGATTTTAGAACTTCGTTGGCAGAATCTCAATTTACTTCAGTTGAATTTTGGTACTACATGTTTCTTCTTTAAGAAAAACTACATTATAAAGAAATCAGAAACAAGTTTTTTAAAATCATTTCAAAATAAGGGCAAGGCTTCCCCAGTCATAGTTACTAAACAAAATGTTTTTTTAACAACGCGCACACCTTACTATTTTGAATTTTTTAAACAGAAATTACGTACATGCATAGTGTATACAGTATAATTTTTCCCCCACAATATCCAAAGGATTTAAAGTGAAAAAGAACATCTCCTCTGCTCCATCCTGGATATTCCTCATCAAAACTCAATAAAACCCCGAAATAATTATTATTAGCATTTTCTTTTGTATCCTACCAGAATTTTTCAATAGAAAAGCATAAATATATATCTTTATTAGTATACAAACTGCTTTAAAATTTGCTTTTTTCTCTTAATAAATTTTGGACTGTAGTGCACATAGATCTATTATCAATACATATATTCTACCATTCTATAATTTATGTAACTAGCTCATTATATTTGTCTATTACCACCAGCAGTAAAAGAGAGGGATTATTTCTCTATGCCTTCACTAATATGAGGTGTTCCCACACTTAAATTTTTGTCAATCTTATAGGTCAATAAGATCTCTCATTCCAGCTGGCTTTTAAAAAATTGGCCATTTGTGTTCCCTTTAGTCTGACCTTCACTGTTCCCATCTTTTATCCACATCTTCTATTAGCTTCCTCATTATTTCTCACTGGGAATCACATATTTTAAAATGCTACATATTTAAGTAAAACTTCTCTCACAATCAAATAATTCTGAAGACGGACTGTAGTTTCCCTGTGTTGCATGAATTACTTGTTTAGAATTCTTGAACTCGCTCCTGTCCGAATTCAACACGGATGACACAGGTAGATTTGCTTTTAAATGCATAAACCTACTGTTCAGATAAAAATACAACCAAATGGTGCCCCAGTGTGGAAGAAGCTACAAGGACACTGCGTCATGCAGGTAATAAAAGGCCAAGGGTAAATCTAACTCTGAGCTCACCTCTGCTACAATAAGCAGAATAACTCAGGTGTCACTTCAGCCCTCAAAAGTATCAGTTCCTCAACCAATAAAACTAGTAAGTTGGGCAGAATGGTCCCTAGGACTTCCAGGTATAAATCCCATGAGATTTAAGAGGTTGCAACATTTTTCTTAGGACCATGAAACACCTATAGGACAAAATGAAATAATTTGATCATTGTGAAGTAAAAAATAATAAATATAATCAGATTTAAGTTTATTTGCTAAAAATAAAACTCATATCTAAACAAGGTTAACAACATAATATCCATGGATATTTAAGTCCTCAATATATTAGGAACTTGGGACAAGATACACACACGACAAATATACTCAAAGCATCAACTTACCACCTTTGATGTGATTTTCTGATAATTATTTTAAGAGTAGTTTAGCAGTAATAAAAATAAATAAATACATAAACCTATTTAAGAGCCCACGGCTATTAAAGGCTCCTTGTTGCCAGAACCGTATCATGCCCCTTATTGGCATTTATGTTGTTTTAATTTTTCAACTCTTGTGATAAATGAAATCTATCTTAAAATAAGATGTATAGTTGCATTTTCATGTTTCTACTCATGAAATTATTAAAAACAAATCACTTTTCTCCCATCTGAAGAATTATTTCTGGGCTGCGATGCCTACGCTCATTCATTTTACAGTTTTAAAAACTATGTTTAAGAAAAAATTGTCTCAAACACAAATTTTATGTAGGTGGAAAATCATTGCTATAGCAACAGTAGCTTCAGTCTATGAGAACTGAAAGGTAAAAAACTCACATTACCAAAACGTAGAACTTAATATTTGATTTTTGATGGCTGAGGGCACAGGATAGTAGCTCCTAACCTATTATCACTATTACCATGAACCATCCATCTAGATACTATCATCCTAGTGAGACATGGCCAAACTCAGCCTTAAAGGATAAAAATACAGTGCCTTTTTAAATGATATGGTTAATCACAATAAATCAAACATGACACTTTAGGCTATCCCGAGGCTGTTATTCCTACTCTGCTTCATGTTCCTTGGAGCCAAAGGAATTAGTGGGATAATAACAGCCTCCAATAGTGAGTGATTTGTGAATCTTTGAGGTCTTACTGCTAACAAAAAGCACTAGCACCAAGTCATTTCTTTATCTGGAGAAAAAAAACAAAAAAACAAAAAACCACTGCTCCCAGGTAGAACTGGTTTTATCCCCATCCTCAACTGTGTCTTTTTCTGAGGATCCTTTCCTCAGTATTCTGATGGGCAAAGGTTGAAAACTGGGAACAGAAAGAAATTAAAACAGTATTTTTTTGTAAACAGCAAAATTTTATGTGTATGTGTATATAAGAAAGGGAAATCAGTAGCAAATTTCTTCAAGAAGCTTTTTTCTCATTCTATTGCCCACATGCAAAACATACCACTGGCATAAAGGGAACAATCACCACCACTACTTAAATGCCCCAAAAGCATATGATGCACAGAGCTATGGTATGGTAATAAATATAGTGTTCACACAATTCTGCGATAATATTTTCCCGGCTCTGCCATTTTCTAGCTGTGTGACTGCAGCTAAACTTAATTTATCTGTGCCTCAGGTCCACCATCTGAAAATATGGATAATGATGGTGCTATCTTACAAGGTTATTGCAAAGATCAAATGAGTTAATATATGTAAAGCCCTGAGAACAGTGCCTGGCACATGCTAAGTACTTAATAAAGTGAACAACTATCTCCATTGTTTTGTTTTGAACCTATGCAATGGCACCTATTTGTGGTTTTAATTTCTATTTCCCTAAAGACTACTGATGTTGAGCATCTTTTCAAGCATGTATTTGCAATCTGTATTTCTTCTTGGTGAAGTGACTGTTCAAATCTTTTGCCTACTAAGTCATTTGTTTTCTTGTTGTTGAGTTTTAAGAGTTCTTTGTGTTATTTGGATATAATTTTTTTATTATTTGGTTAGAATTTCTTTCCCAGATATATGATTTGCAAATATAGTCATGTGCTGCATAAAGACATTTTGGTCAACGACGGACTGCATATACGGCAGTGGTACCATAAAATTGTAACGGAGCTGAAAAATTCCTATAGCTCAGGGAGGTTGTAGCCATCATAACATCATAGCACAGTGTAGTACTCACACGTATGTGGTGATGCTGATGTAAACAAACCTACTGCGCTGTCAGTCATATGAAAGTAGAGCTCACACAATTATGTACAATACATAATACTTCATCATAATATGTTAATGACTGTTACTGCTTTATATATTTACCATACTATACTTTATGTTGTTATAAAAAAAGAAAAAGAAAATTAACTGTAAAAGAGCCTCAGGCAAGTCCTTCAGGAGGTATTCCAGAAGAAGGCACTGTTACAGGAGATGACAGCTCCATGCCCTGAGGAGACAAGATGTGGAGGTGAAGACAGTGATAGATGATCCTAACCCTGTGAAAACCAAGGCAAATGTGTGTGCTTGTGTCTTAGTTTTTAACAAAAAAATTTTAAAAGTAAAATACATTTTAAAAATAGAAAATAGCTTATAGAATAAGGACACAAAGAGAAAATACTTTTGCACAGCCATGCAATGCGTTTGTGTTTTAAGCCAAGTGTTATTACAAGAGTCGAGAATTTAGAAAAAAGGTATAAGTTTATAAATCTTCACTTGATTAAAGATTTTATAAACTTCTTGCAATTGTCTCACTAGCCAAACACCAAAATCACAATAGTAACAGACGGCAAACATAAACAAGAGTTTCGCAACTGCGGTTTTGTAAATGTATGGGCTGTGGTGTGGTCATCCTCCCAAGTAATTCAACTACCCTCCCAGGCAGATAGGCTGCTTACTTGGAACCAAAGTATATAAGGAAAGACACGTACATTTCAAAAAATGATGTGGTCTCCAGGAATGAAGGAGATAAGTTATTTATAAAATCATTAGAGGGAGATTTCTATTGTATTTCGTGCAGAAAGTTATTCTGCATTTATAGGGTTTAAATGCCCAAGGAAAAAAGCCTTAGACAATGATAGTCACAGAGGCCTTTTTTACCCTTTACAGTTTGTATATAAGGGGACAAAAGGCCCTATAATGCCCCTAAGTGATAAATCAAAACTTAAAATACAAAAGAAAGCTGTTAAATTATTCATTTAATATCTTTATGACCAGGTTTATAACTGACCTCAAATATACACCTTACCACCTATACCAAGTAAAGATGTGCTATCTCTTCCCATATTCCACTTTAGAAATTAAGAACAAATCTTACCAAAAGAATGTGATTATTCAATTTCTGACCTGAACTTAATTAAACTAAAGCCAATAAGAAAGTCAAAAATGCTGTCATTAATTATCTTCTGAATTACTACCTCACAATTCTCCCTTATACAATTAAAAGTTTTCACCTCACTCATTCCTACATATTTAATTCATTATTTAGAAACAAAATATTTGCAGAAACTTGAGTACTCAAGTTTAGTTATTGTACAGGATTTATTTTTTAATTCAAGAAGAAGAAAGAAACATTTCAGATAACCAACCACAAAAAGATATTTTTGGTCATATGGTAAAGGTCACACACTTGAATTTTAATTTATGAATGGAAAATAGGCAGCCAGGTGCAGTGGCTCATTGCCTATAATCCTGGCATTCTGGGACATCAGCCTGAGCAACAAGTGAGACCCCACCTCTACAAAACTAGAAAAAACTAGCTGGATTGGTGGCATGTGTCTGTAGTCCCAGCTACTCAGGACACTAAGGCAGAAGTATCCCTTGAACCCAGGAGTTTGAGGTTGCAGTGTGCTATCATGATGCCACTAAGAGACTCTGTCTCAAAAAAAAGAGAAAGCAAGAAAAGAAAACAGGCAAGAGAAGCAGTTCATACTACTGGGACTGGGGTTTCTACCTTTTCTGGTTTCATACTTTGATGCAGGGTTTTCATGTAGGCTGCTTCCTAAAATGGTTCACTCATGGCTAGAGGTTACTACGCAGCTCCAGGAGAGATAGAACACAAACACTTAAACAACAGATAGAAAATACTGATAAAATATCAATTTATTTCTTTTAGATATTGCCTTTTCTCTATAGTGCTTAACATTCATTTCTTACATCATTGACTGACAAGACAATGACAGTTTACAAAAAAGAATAAAGAAACACTTGCACAAAGTAGAAGAAAAAGAACCACAAGTTATTGATAGTGGCCCAGAAAGATGCACAATCTAGAGACTGTTCCCCAGTTAAATCTTGAGCTGGTTTTTACCCAGGCCTTTCCCAGGAGCCACTGATGGTTCTGAAGGATGCAGAAGATAGCGTTTAGGAAAACCTTAATTGAATCAACACACACAAGATCCCAAAAAAGAGTCACTGATGGGTTCTTTAAATTACGTATTTCCTGGATTTCTGTATTTTTTTCACATTTTAATGTTTATGTAATTGGGCTCATTTTAGATGCTATGTGTGCATTTAATGTGGTAGTTTGTTTTCCTAGACAAGTTGGTATTAAACCACTGGTGAATCTTTCAGTCAGTGTTTCAGGAGGCAATGTTTGAAACTCAAGTCTACCACTGGTAGGCAGAGCCAGTTTATCGCTGTCCTACAAATCACCGTAAACTGGATGGGTGACGGCCAGAAGACTCTGGAGGCTCTGCCAGCACTGGACAGGCAGAGAGGGCTCAGATTCCCTGCAATGTGGTATCAGTGGAAGCCAACTAGGAAAGCGACACTAACTTCATTCATCGGTGGTGGTTTTAATTTACAACTATCCTTTCGTTTTTTTTTTTAATTTGATAACCATTAAATAGCAATTAATACACCTTTACTTAAGTTTAAATACTAAAACTGAACACTAGTCTTTAAGTTAGCCACTTGAGTCTAAACTAGCTGTACAACATAAGCAAAGCTGCTAAACCCATTACTGTTATCTCAAGTTTTCTTTAAGGGTAAAAAAGGGGAAAGATGCCATTTGCTTTCTAGGACTACAATCAGAAAAAAATAAATCAAGTAATTTGTATTCTTTGATAAATTATTTTCATATCTACTATGTGCCAGCAACTTAAAGAATATTACTCTAATCCTGTATGGTAGCTATTACTCTCACTTTACAGGAAAAGAGACAGGGACTCAAAGAGGTTATATGGCTAGGATCAGGTCTGGGATTCAAAGCCAAGTCTGGCCGAATTCAAAGCCCAGCTCTTTCCACTTCATCAAGTTACCTCTATCATATTGATTCACTATTCTACCATCATTCATTTCCCTCTTCCTGTGTTTCTGAATATAACACATTCCTACAAGAAATCTCAAAATTTGGCATCATCCATTACAATTACACTCTTTGCTCATTTGAAGAGCTCTTTCTCATAGCTGTTATTATTTATAATAAAGCAATATGAAAATCAAAATGTGTACATGTGTGTTGTAGGTGTGTGTAGGGGAGAAGGGGAATACATGGGAAGTACACAATTTCAAGTAAATTTAATATTCAAAGGCAAAGATCTTAGTATCAAATTTTATTTCTCCACTCAAAAGAAAATGCTGGAGAAGTTTTGTTTTTTTTTTGTAAATGACTGCAATAAACTGCCCTCTATTCAGGGTGTTGTGGCTTCCACAAATGTATTTGCCACAAGTGATTTGCTTCATCTGTGGCATAAATATAACATAACTCACTTTGGTTGTACAAACTCTGGGGCTTCATTTTGTATTAGAATAGCCTATTTATACATAAAACAGATTTTTTTTTTTTTTCCCACTGACTGAATCCAAATACACAATGTCCATAAAAAGGGAATCTCAAAAACCATTAAGGCAGCCAAAGAGAATACTTCAAAAGAAATGAAGCAAAATGGCAGCCAGGAGATGGCCACTTCTGACTGTTGGAAAAGCCTGAAGCCAATCTGAAGTTTGTCTCTATTTAAAACACATGGCTTTTGGGCAGGAAATTTAAGCTTTGAAAGTAATCAAGAAGTCCTTTTGGGGCAGGATGGGGATGGGAACAAGAAATAGAAGCTTTCTTGTACGGTGGCTCACGCCTGGAATCCTAGCACTCTGAGGGGTTGAGGTGGTAGGATTTTTGAGCTCAGGAGTTTGAGACCAACGTGTGCCTATAGTCTCAGCACTCGGGAGGCTGTGGCAGATCACTTCAGCCCAGGAGCTGGAGGTTGTAGTGAGTTATGATGATGCCACTGCACTCTGCCCAGCCCCTGCACTCTACCCAGGGTGACAGAGTGAGACTCTGTCTCAAAAAAAAAAAACCAAAAAAGCTTTCAACTAGTATGAAGTAGTTTAGTCTTTGACAGTAACAAAGCCTGTAGTTAAATACTGAATTAACAATGACCAGAAACTACACTGATTCGCTAACCACCACAGGTGCCTTATGGAAGGTTGAGGGGACTAGGAAAATCTCCAGCCATCCAATAACAAGCAGAAGAGGGCAGTATCAGTGCTGTGTCATTTTCCCCAGCAGAATTTAGCTTCCTTGGATAGGGAGGCTGATCTAGGGTTAGGGGTTTTCGGGGGGGGAGAGGGGCGGTGAGTGTAGCAAAATGGAAAGGAATATGAGGAAATCAGATCCATGGAGTTGAGCAGACCAAAGGACCATGGAGCAGACATTAATTAGGGAGGCTCACCATCTCACAATTCTCCTCTTTTTAAAGAATCCCAACAGAGGCCGAGGTGGGTGGATCGCTCAAGGTCAGGAGTTCGAGACCAGCCCGAACAACAGCGAGACCCCACCTCTACTAAAAAATAGAAAGAAATGATCTGGACAACTAAAAAAAAAAAAAAATACATATATATATATAAAATTAGCCGGGCATGGTGGTGCGTGCCTGTAGTCCCAGCTACTCGGGAGGCTGAGGCAGGAGGATCGCTTGAGCCCAGGAGTTTGAGGTTGCTGTGACCTAGGCTGACGCCATGGCGCTCTAGCCCGGGCAACTGAGCCAGACGACTCTGTCTCAAAAAAAAAAAAAAGAAAATTAAGAATCCCAACAAACCATGCCTATGCTATCGGACTGAAGCATGAGAAATTGCTGATTTTGTGAGGTCAAAACCAATCTAATACTGGCAAACAAATATGATTCAAATTACTAAATATGGCTCTATCCTCCTATCAAGCAAATCAGATTCTCTCTCTCTGGGAGTGAGATTTGAATGAAGAGATGGTCAGAGCTGTCATCTTAGTGGTAGCAGCCTGGATAGGGTTTGGGAGCTCCCACTGCTCAGGGCCCCCAGGCTTCCCTGTCTGAAGTTTACCTGTGCAGCAATTCCTTCAAGAATGCAAACTCTCCAAGAATCCTTCCGATAACCAACTTCGGTAAACAACTCTTGATGAAATTAAGACTTATTAATAGTTTCTGTCTTTGTGACCAAAAGAACCTTAACAAACTCAAACTGTGAGCCTGAGAGGCTAGAAGGGCAGTTCCAGGGGATCCTTGAGTTACCAGTCCAACACCCAAGTTTTGCTTTTCTTTCTGTAATTCAAAAACCTGAGCATGACTGCCGATTAAGCAAAGCACAGCAAGAAAGCAAAAAAGGTTTCCTCTTCCTTCTTTCACATATATAGACTCGCTTGAAGCGTGTTATGCAAACTGAGGGAGAAAATCATATTAATAAAATTGTCTAGCCAGGCTTAAGGACTTTGGTTATTTTTAATAGTAACTTTAATAGCCACACATGTTAAATAAATTAAAATGATATAAAACACATTAAATAAACACAATCCTTGAAGTTATCATGATCTCGATTTCCACTAAAAAGACTCTTTTAGCTTTAGTCAGCACTCAGCCTAGCGGGTACACTCTTGTCAGTGAGAGACGGCACGAAGCACATTAAATAGCAGCCAGATAGAGCCCCATGCAAATTAGATGGTAAATCTGTAACTGGGGACCAGCTAGGAGTACAGAGAACATTGGCCAAATATAAAAGCATACCACACCCTCTGAGCCAATAAAAGGCACTTCATCTTCTCTATAGTATGGTATTTAATACCTAGTGATGCTACTCTTGTTTTATGCAACGTGGCTCTCTTTGCTTCAGATGAACCAGGGAAGTGGTACTTTCTATCTTACTGCATTCTAATTATTAATTATAAGGATATTTTGAAACATTTCTTAATAGTTTTATATATGTTCATACATTTGAGTAAAAAAAAACTAATGCTACTAGGACAACTAACCAACCATTTGGCAAAAATAAAGTTAGATTCCATATGCAAAATCATTTCCAGATGGACTAGAAATGTAAAATAAAAAATAAAATGCACACATATAGAAGGAAATATAGCTATTTTTATAATCTAAGGGTAAATCCAAGTATCACACTGACAGCAGAGTGATAGATCTGATGACATCAAAACAAAAACTTTAATGACAATAAAGAAATGGCAGTCAAAATACAAATGAAAAACCTAACTTATTTAAAATCAATTTAAAAAATGACTATCAAGCAAAATATACACTAAAAATAATTAATCTGGAGATCAATTTGGAAAATGTATCAAGACCTCAAAAATGGGTAAACCTTTTAACCTATCAATTCTGCTTATAATAATTTACCCTAGGAAGGCAATTTTCTTATTAAGGACATTCACTATAGCATTGTTAATAACAGCAAAAATCAAAAGAAACAAACAAAAGTACCAACAGGAACACATTCAATTATAATTCATCCCATCTGTTCAATGAAGTAATCTACTGCCATTAAAAACAGTAATGAGATTTATATTCATTGACATGAAAAGATAGTCACAATGTACTAGTACGTGTGAGAAAGAAAAAGATTACAAAACAGCAAAGATAATGTGTGTGCCAAAGACTACTGCCTACCAAAGTTATGTTCTTCCTGAGAACACAAGTAGACTCTCTACGCCCCCTACCCCTTCCCACATCCATACATAGTTTGGTGTAGCCATGTGACTATGTTCTCTGCAACAGAATGTGGGCAGAAGTGTGGCCTTGGAGCTACATGTTGAAGACAGCACAGACAACACTGGCCCAAGCTCCTGAAAGCCTGCATGGAGTGGAAATAGCTCCCCAATCTGGCTCCAGCCTGGAACACCTATCCTGAACTGCTGTGTGAGTGAAAAATAAACTTCTGTTGTGTTTCTGCTACTATATTTTGGGCCCATATTCAGTAGCTTGGCCTACCCTAACTAATATAGTAAGAAGACACTGGCAGTTTTACTTTTTAAAGAAATCTGTATGTATGTAAACAGCTTTAAAAGTATGAAAATATATGCGTCAAAACTTATGTTTATGCTACTTAACCATACTGTTGCCTGTAGTTGTAGACTGTTTATTCTCATTGCTGTATAGTATTTCGTTGTATGAATATGCTACAATTTATTCACCTACTATGGGTAGGGTATGGCATATGGGAAGTTTCCAGTTTTTTGCTATTGTTAATACAGCTACCACCAACAGTCTTGTTTGTACATGTCTTCTGGTGAATTTACACACATATTTCTGTTAAGAACTTACTAGAGAGAGAAATTGTTAGGTCACAGGATATGCATATATTCGGTTTTAGTAGTTACTACCAAACAATATTCCCAAGTGCTAATACCAATTTGTACTCTAACCAGCACTGTGTGAGAGTTGCAGTCGCTCTATGTCCTTATCGACACTTGGTATTTTCTATATTTTTCATCGTAGCCATTCTGGTGGGTAAGCACTATACACTTTTAATTAGTCTCACAACATAAGATATTTTATTATCTATAATTAAGGGCAGTTCAGCAAACTATAGTGTGCCCCTACAATGGAATATTATGATTTCAAAATTACACATAAAATGTGATTTCAATGATGTAAAATAATGTCCAGAAAAATACTAAAAGAAAATGGGCTGACACTCTGTAAAGTGAATCGGTTGTAGACATTTGCAACCTGACCTTCTTGAATTAAAGCAGGCTGTTCTCCTGATACTTGCAATTCACTTGGAAACAGCATGGGCTCAGGAGTCTCTGGGCTGGAATCCTGTTGTCATGACTTACTGTGTAGTGTGACCTTGAGCTCTACCTAACCTCTCTAATCTGCCACTTCCAACCTTTCCCCACTTATAGGAGTGGTTAAGAGCTTGGATTCTAGAAGTAAACTGCCCGAGTTCAGCCCTCACTCTGCAATTTCACAAGTCTGTCCAGGCTTCGTCTTCATCTGTAAGTAGAGAAAATGCAGGTTCCAATAGCTCATAAGACTGTACGAGAAATAATGAAGGTATATATGTAGAGCACTCAGGACTGACATATATGCATTTGGTACTGTCACTACTATTAACTACTTCTGCTGCCGCCACCACCTCTACCATATCCAAGAGAAGAGGAAAAAACCGAGAAGCCACTGAATTCAACAGGAACCAAGACAGCCCCGATACCTCAATTCACCTAAGCTTGTTCTCTAAGAGTGGCAGTTGATCATCTGAGACCAAGTGGCCAGACAGCTAGCGGTCTCAAGTAACCTTAACCTTCACTTACTTCCAAGAATTCAAGGTTCTTCGCAAGGCAGATGGACAGACAAGCTTCCACCATGCGAATCCCAAATACAAAGCACAAGGACGGCGAAAGCTGAGCACCAGTTTTTAACTGAAAATTGATTAAAATAACATTTGCAAAGGCCTCCTAACTGATTTTCCTACATCTATTTAGGCCTCTCTCTGACTTCACAGGATGGGCTTTTTCAAAAAAGATAGATGGGCCAGCAAACATACAAAAAAGTGCTCAACATTTCTAATCATTAAGGAAATGCAAATCAAAGCTACAATGAGATATCACCTAACTCCAGTGAGAATGGCCTCTATCAAAAAGTCCCAAAATAACAAATGCTGGCATGGATGTGGACAGATTGGAACACTCTTACACTGCTGGTGGGACTGCAAATCAGTACAACCTCTGTGGAAAGTAATTTGGAGATAACTCAAAGAGCTAAAAATAGAAATACCATTTGATCCAGCAATCCCACTACTAGGCATCTATCCAAAGGAAAAAAAGACACTCTATAATAAAGACATCTGCACTCGACTGTTTATAGAAGCACAATTTACAATCCCAAAGATGTGGAAGCAACCCAAATGCCCATCAATACATGAGTGGATTAATAAAATGTGGTATATGTATACCATGGAATACCACTCAACTACAAAAAACAATGGTGATCTAGTACCTCTTATATTATCCCGGACAGAGATTGAGCCCATCCTTCAAAGTGTGGTACCACAAGGACGGAAAAACATGCAACACATGTACTTGCCATCAAATTGGTACTAATTGATCAACACTAAGGTGCTCACATGGTAGTAATATTCACTGGGTGCCGGTCAGGTAGTAGCGGTGGGGGTGGGGTAAACCCACAGCTAATGGAAACAGGGCACACTGTATAGGGGAAGGACACGCTTGTAGCCGTGGCTTGGGCGAGGCAAACGCTTTTCATGTAACCAAAATGTTTTTACCCCCGTAATATCCTGAATTAAGAAAAAGAAAAACAGACAGATGATTCTGGGCATACTTCTACTCTTAGGATAAATGTGAAAATATTTGACATGGCCTTCATGGTCCTGCTTATTACTTCATGGTCCTACCATACTTCTTGCCTCAGCTTGCTCCAGACTTCTCAGTCTAAGCACTCTAGACACACACTTGAGTTCCTTAAACTCACCATGCTTCTTCCCTCCAGACACTTCTTGGCAAATTATTCCTCGGCTTAGAATGACCTCCTTTTCCTTCTTTGGAAGGGTAACTCCTGTTCATCCTTCAGATCTCAATTTAGTCTATTCTCTACAGACATCTTATGACATTGCACCCCTCTCCTTCTAAGCTTATCACAGTTGTAATTTAATATTTATTTGTGTGACAACTGGTTTAACAACTACCTCCGCCACTAAAATGAAAACTCCATGAGGACAGCAACCATGTCTGTGTTTGCCACAACAGTAACCCCAGTAAAGAACACACCACTTAGTGCAAAGTAGAGACTAAATAACCATCTTTTGGTTGCCTGAATGCATTGCAATGAAATGGAATGAGATGAAAGAAATGAGATGAAAAACTACGGAGTAACACAGGTCAAAACAATATGGAAGAGATAGGATTTCAAAACTTGAAATCTATCAGCATAGCCAAGAATCACACACAAAATTATCTCAGCATCAAGACTGAATCTGCCTACAACTATGTTTCCAAAGCAATAAATAAATAAAATTGCAGAGTCTTATGCAAGTGTGATGCCAACAGTAAAATCAAGGCTTCTTTCTCCATAAGTTCCTAAATCAAATAACTGTTGCATTTGATGCCACTTTTATACATCTTGTAAGTAGGCTAAGTTCTGTTCACTCCTTTTGAAAGACACATTCTTTTTAGCTCTCTGGCTCCCAGAATAATCTGAGATCAGATTGCTTCTCCAAGGTTACCCTGGAGATTGTTTTCATCACTGATCTATACACTAAGTATGGATTGCAAAAAGGGAAACAATCCTAAACAGATGCAATTGGATAGGCAAAGAGGTGGGAAAGGTGGGGCACGGGTGTGTGAGTAGTATCAGTTTGTTAATGAAGTGTTAATTCTACTGGGAGTAGTTATCTTTCTGGATGAATATATGCTTAGCATTTTTCTTTCTTTCTTTTTGATAATAGAAAGATAATGTACAGGAGCTTTAAAACCAATGGCTTATATGATAAATTACTCAATTTAAACAAATATAAAGTGAACTACACATTTATAGGAGTCACAAAGAGTGACAAATTAAAGGTCACATAATCCACATAATTAGGAACAATTAATTTATGTTGCCATGGCACTACCACTTTCAAAGAGAAGGGAATAAAGGTGAAGTACACAGGTTTTTGTTTTTTTAAATTCAGTTTATCATTATCTTTATTATGATAGCCACAAACACGGAAAGCTGATACTTAACTAGTAAATTGCAGAGACTACTGAAATCATGATCTAGAACTTCTCCTAGACAGCTGACAGCCTCTGATCTTTGCATAGGTGTCAGAAAGAAAGTTCCTGGATCACAGCCGCTAGTCAGCTAAGGTATAAAAGGACAAATTTGGGATATAGCAGGCCATTTAGGGGTGATAATCAATAATGTGTGAAAGCTAAGTACAGACATGTAGATCCCACCCAGAAATAAATAGGCAGCCACAGACACTCAAATGAAAATGAGAGGCAAAGCAGGGTAACAAGGTAAAATTGTTATGATTTGTCATTTAGTTATATAACATCAGGTATAAGACATTTAGACCCATGATGTGTTTATATAACTGCAGTATGTTTCAATGAAGTCAATATTACATGGAATAAGCTAGATAAAATTAAGTCAAGTGTTAAATTTAAATTGAACTTTCTTCAACCCTGCTCTAATTTGGGGCTTTTTTTCTTTTATATTTTAGCATTGGCAAAGAACTGTTACTATTTTAAAAGCCCACACACAATTTATTGAAAAAAGAATATTAGGAAAGGCAGCATAATGTAGTTCTAGAACAAGGACTTTGCAGCCAGATCCCAACTCCACCACTTACTGCTTGACCTTGCGGAGTTTACTGCCTTCTTTTTGCCTCAGTTTCCTTCTGTAAATTGTCAAAAATATTATCTACCCAAAGTTACAAGGATTAAGTTAACTAATATTTATAAAAGTAGAAAGACCTAGAACATGGTATGCCTTATATAAGTATCTGTCAAATAATTATTATTCATATCTCTTTGGGTCCTTTAGTTTAACTAGGTCTCAAGCAGATTTCTAAAATTTCATCATGTCTAAAACACATAAAAAAGAGTATATCCTTTAAATTGAGATGTAATTGGTCAAAACTTCACAGTAAGTTCTATTAAAAGGCAAGTGTCCATCCTTTACTTTGATTCAACTCAAGAATGGCCAAAAAAAATTAGCTATCATTTATTGAGTACTTACTATGTGCCATACACTCTTTATGTTACCTAGTCCTTATAACAAGCCTATGAATCATATTATTATCCCCATTTTACAGGTAAGGAAACTGAGGTTCAGACAGATTAAATAACTTGCCCAAATACACAGCTAATAAGGTTAAAGCTAGAATTCAAACCCAGGTCTTTCTGATTCCAAAGTCTATCTTCTTAACCAAAAGTAACATGTTTACAAAAAATGTTTTGCTATTTACTGAGTACAATGGTCTTAAATACTCAGCTTAAACACAGGTATATTTAAACAAAAAAAAAGTTAGATCATTAAAAAAAATGGGTTTTAAAATAATAAGTAACTATCAGAGTATTTGGCAAACACATAGTAGTTTCACATCTCAGAACTACTTCCACAATCAAACTGACCAATTGAAATTTCACAGTATTAACTAACAAGTATCTCAACAGCAAGCTAAAAATGCTGGGTACTATAATTTCTGAAAAGGGTAGAAGGAAATTCTTAATCCTGATTTGGATATGCAGGGCCCGCTAATTGGCTTCCTCTCAATAGCTGAATAAGCAGAGTCCTCTTGTCCAGGCTAAATATTTAGTTGGTATCGACATACAGTAAAATTCTGGAATTAAAATGTGTAATTTCTGAATCATATCTTTATGTCCAAATGAGCCATTCATGAAAGCAAAATGTAAAAGTAATTATAATAAGGACATTAAATGCAATACTCTTATTTCTCTTTTAAAGTAAAGGAGACGTAGAAGGAACAATGCAAAAGACAGTAAGCCCTACATACATCAATAATCTCTGGTATTTTGGTGAGCAATGGGGCAGCCACATTCAGATCGTCCTGGTTTACTACTTGTTCAGGATTTCGAGAGTTTTTAGTTAAATCCAGTCCCCTAGTCTGTACACTCATCTAGCACATGCCATGTCCCCTTTATTCAATGTTACATTCTAAGGTTGCTATCACAGTGTCTCCAAGAGTTAGCCTCCAATAAATCTTTGCTGTTGAAGTTAAACATTATTAAGCTTTCCACATCTATATATTTTAAAAATTGAAACCAACCTGAAGTAATGTACTTGAGACAATACTAATTATAGTAGCAAAATCACATATATAATGAAACCATTTGTTTTTCTCATTAATGTTACAATTAAATGACATGGAACAGACACGGAACAAACAAGGACCTGCTGTTTGTCATTTCGCTTAAAGTTGTAGTTTCTAAGAACCTAACTGAACACAGTGAGTGAGAACTTACTGTACTTTCCCTTTTGTGAACCCTCTTCAAAACTGTTCACTGTGTTAACTATGGTGAAACTACACCCCGAAGTGGTGTGTGCATTTGAACTGTCTGACCAAAATATAGAGAAGTTTGGAGGACAAATGACACAAACTATTAAGCATAGGAAGTTCCCCAAAGTGGATCCTACAGAGAATCTGTCTAGTCTTGGTTACAGCACAAGCTGAACAGGTATTACAGGTTTGTAGTTTAACTCTTTTTTTTTTATTTCAGCATATTACAGGGGTACAAATGTTTAGGCTATGTATATTGCCTTTGCCCCACCCGAGTCAGAGCTTCAAGCCTGTCCATCCTGCAGATGGTCTGCACTGCACCCATTAGGTGTGAATATACCCATCCCGTCCTCCTGAGTTTAACTCTTTTCTACCCTCTACTTCAGACCTTATCTCTGAATGTCAAAGAATCTATCACTAATAATTTAAAATTCATTAAGGATGTGAGTGGATTAAGTGAACATTCTCCAAAGACCTGTAGAAATGACATCTAGGATGCTAAATAAAGTTTCCAATCCAGAAATAAGATTCTTTTGACCTAAGATTTACTACATAAAATGAAAGGAAACTAGAGTAAACAATAAAGAGATGAGGTACTCATAGCCTAGGTTTCTAAATAAAACAAATATTTACTGAGCATCAGGCATGTACCAGGTAACAGTGCACATATGTAAAGCCTGGCCTAAATAGTGTTGGGTACAGAAAGGAGAGATACAGTATGTGTTTCTCACAAAGTCACTTACAGAACACTAAATAAAAAAACCCAAACATCTCATGGCACTTCTGAGACCTGTAGTATATCCACTGGTGGAAACATACCCCCGCCCCATCAAGAGAAAAAACTTCCAGCAACTCCACAACTGTAACCTACGGTGTTCCGCACAATCTGAGTGGGTAAATGGCCATGGATGTTATAGAGTAAGAGAGGAAGGCCACTCAGAGAGAACAGACATACAAAAAATAAACACTTATGAGGGATACGCAGTAAAGGCCAGCGGCATTTAAGGTTGGAGATGAGCCAAGGGAGAAGACTAACAGGCTGTACTCAAAGAAGCACAAAGAGACTCCACTGAGGACAGTGCTGAGCCAGGCAAATAAGGAGATTTTAAAGGGTGTGCATTGGTGTCAAGAAAGATAGACATTAATAATTACAGCCAAATTGAAAAGGAATCCACGAATCTGGCTATTACATAATTTAGAGAGTGAAAAGGGAGAAAAAATATCAAAAATGAGGGCAAATTAAAGGGAAGCGTTTTCAGAAAGGGGGAGGCTAGAGCAAATTTTCTGTTAATAATTTGAAGAAACGAAACAACATGAAAGGAGTGATCATAAGCAACATCCTAAACGGAGACTTTGGGGTGATGGTGGGATCAATAGCAGAAGGTGAAGAAGAGTTTCTCTTGAAAGAGAAGAATAATGGTTACTCCTTTCAAATAGAAAGAATGGAAGTAAAGATGGGATAAAATTGTATCTGAGTTTGGGCAGTGGAAGGAAAAATTTGCAAAGTTCTCGTCAGACAGCCTACTTTTCTCTACTGAGAGACAAGGGGACGGGGGTTGGTTGGATAATCTCTGCAGAAGTGATTAGAGGCCAACTTAAAGGGTCATTGAGTAGTACTGAGGACCCAGGTGAGACCTGGAAATTAGACATTTGTAACAGCCCCAAATGACAGTTATTTTTTTTTCCCAAGAGAGCAGGAAAGAGTAGATGGGTAGGAATCACACACTGGAAAACTTGGAACAAAAAACACAAACAAGAAAGTCAACCACAGTTTTTCACAGGACACTGAAACTCACCAGCAATGGAAAGAGCAGGGATAACACCTGGAGGTATGTAACCTCCAACTCAGACAAAATAGACTCTCAAAGCCTCTGCAGTATGGCAGAAAGATCAAATAAAAGTAGACAGATTCAAATTCTGGTTCCTAGTTAACTAGCCAGGATGGTGGACTAGCTACTTTTTTTGTGTCTTAGATTTCTCATCTGCTTAAAAAGGGGAGCAGGTGTAACACCTACCCTTGTCAAATTATTCCAAGTATTAAAGGAAACAATATATGAAAAAATCCAGTATTGTTTCTGATACTTAATAGGCATCAAATAAATAGCAGTGTTTTTCTCTGCATAAGAGGAAGACACTAGGCCAGCTAGAGCCTCCTGTCCCATTGTAAAATTGTCTTAGACTTAGTTTTGTTGGCTACACCTCACACCCTTTGAATTTTGGGAGTTTCTTTCTACCACCACCATCACCACCAATAATTATGCCACCTTATATTTTACTTTCATTATCTCATTAGTCTTGACAACAACATTCTGAGGCAACCAGGATAGTTAACTGCCAGAGAGTACCAGGAAACTGAGAGGCAGGGAGATTAAATGACTTGCTCTAGATCAATTCGATGTTCATTAGGTTATCTCTGTTCAGTAAAGTTGCTGAAGTTCATTAAAAAGAAAGACAAGCTGCCGCCTGTTAACAGATAACAGGCTCTCTTTGTTGTTTTTTAAAGCTAATTTACTTATGATTTCCTTTGTATTGTATTTTTCATTGTGCTTTGTCAATCATTTCACGTGTCTTTTTTAAAGGGCACAAGGCAAATGCTACCATAAATAAGAAATATCTAAAATTAGATAATGTATATAAAAGTAGCTAGAACAGTACCTAGCATACAAAGCACCCATAAATATTTGTTGATTTTCAAAATAGCTTCTGACTGAACTCTAAAAATTTCTTAATATTTTACTACACATGACAATCTTTGCCTCCATTCTGTTTACATGTATAATTTATTTCACTGGGGAGGAGACACCATTTTGATGTTATTTCTGCTGCCTATTGAAATAATTTTTAGATGAAGACACAGCCACTAACCTACATAAAAACAGTACTCCACGGAATCCAGGGGAAATCAAGGAGTCTGGTGATAGAATTCAGAAAATCCATGAAGTTGGGTGGGGAATAAATTATCCTTTATCTTCACTATTCTCTAACTGAAATTTATCATTTCCTTCAATTATGAAGGCATGCAACAAACCACACTTGTATCAGCAGCACCTCTGATTTGTCACCAACAGAATTCAGATATTTCACACAACCATCATTGTAGATATCTTGAAATATCATTTATACTCATCGCCACTTCAAAATGATCATAGTTATTAGACTCACTTTTAGACTTTATTTACTGTGTTAATATTCCCTCAAATATGGACACACTGGTTATTTATACCCTCAACCTTCCTCCTCTAAACCATTAAACGTCTTTTGTTGCTCTTTGCTCCCTAAACCCTCATACCAATTATCAGCGATAAAATCTCTAGGATAGTCAGGGTGTCACTCTGAAATCTAAACAACAGCTTTTTAGTACCCAAAGACACATAACCTGTGTGGCTATACAACTGATACAACGTGGTCTACCAAAAAAAAAAAAAAAAAAAAAATAGAGAGAGAGAGAAGGCCAGGATGGGGAGGGCTGGAGAGGGGAGATGACAGGTTAGGAAAGGGAGGTGGACATGGAAAAGCCTATTTATTTCTCACCTTCCTACTAATTATAAGTAGCAAACGAAGAAAAACAAGTACACACACACACTAACTATCACGTGGTCTGTGAAACTGCTTTGGGGAAGGCAGAAGAAAGAAGTGAGACTGTCTTCCCATCCGAAATGGGCAGAGAAAAGATGCACCGATTGAAACTGAGAGAACAGTGGAAAATGAAGACACGTTAGTTAGTTCTTTGTAGCAGAAGAGTTGGCCAAGCACCTAGTTTAAGACTAAGAAATGTCAAAATGGAAAACACAGATTTATTAATAGATTTAACTCCTCTCCCCACTTTCACACCCCCAGAACAAAACGTCCCCTGGAGGCCCCACTGCAAGGCACAGGAGCCATTTTCAGAGGCTTAGAGCTACAGGAGTCTTAAAAAGTGACGATGAAGGCAAAAGAGAATCTTTACAAGATTACAGTAAAGGGACATATTTGTCCAAAGAAATATTAAAAATAAATTTAAGTTTGCATGTATTATCAGGACTAAACATCACAAATTGGCTGGTTTAAGGATAAACTAACCTACACAATATTGTTTCTATGAGAAAATGTGCTGCAAGTTCTCAACAAATGATTTACATAAAGTCTGAATATGACTCATGACTGAAAACTACTTTTATTGATTATCCCCTAAAGCACCAAACAAATGAGAAAGGTAGTAACAGCAAATGAAACAGTGGAACCTTAAGAAATGATGAAAACATTAAGACAATGGTAAATATCTCTTTAAAATACTGACAGAGATTACTCTGACATTTTACACAAATCTTGTTTATTCTAAGTTATTATAGTAAAAACTACGATACACAAAGCATAAACCAAGCTTAAATTTAGTGTATAGATTCAATGCTTTAACATAAATTTTAAAACATGCACACACAAAATGAGCCATTTTTCTGTGCTAATCCTCTATCAAAACATTTTTCAACAAAATGATTCCTTTTCCATGTATAAAACAAATTCTCAATTAACCAGAAAACCAATGAGGTATATAGTATTATCATGATACAATAAGATTTCACATATAATATGTAAATACAAAAATTGCGTATTTACAAGACTTATGTATAAAAATAAAACTAGATTTTTTACTTCTGCTTTATGAATAAAAATTAGCTTTAAAAATATAACATGTTATTAGTCTAGTAATTAATGTTCAAATAAGAATATTTTAAACCCAAGTTAAGGTAATAGCATCCTACAGCTACTGGAAAACACTGGGATGACACATCAAGACTGTAAACACTTGAAAAATGCCTATTACATTTTTCCAAAGTAATTATGAATGTTGACCCTTCTATACTTACTAAATTGTAACTTGCATAATCATACTTTATGGTTCTTTCGTACCCTATAATTTCAAGTATTATTTCTTCACTACCTTGCTGATACAGAACTTGAAATGAAATTTCTATCCAAATTTGTTCTTCCAGGTCCACAATCTTATAAGATGAAATGTTTAAGTGCTTTGTTCTTTAGTTAAATTCACAAAGCAATTTGACAATGAATATATTAATATCCTAACAATGTGTGGCCAGATTAGAAAGGGCATATGGAGAGGCTTCTTTATAATCTGAGTTCCTTTAATCTTAAAACATTACAAGAAAAACAAATAACTGTCTTCATAGATGTAAGCTGAAAGGATGAATTATGTCTAGCAATTTCATGGTTAAGAAAAATCTATTTTAACCTATAAATAATCCAATTTCTTTGTCTACTTGCCTCAATAAAAAACATTTTCCAAAAAATTGTTCAATATAACATTCTTATATGTCAGAAGAGTTAAAATTAAATAGAAACCCATTTCTTATGAAAGAACAGTACAATATAAGTGGTCATTATTTCAAAATCATCCTCGAAGATGCTGGCACGGAAAAAAAAAATCAGAGCTTGCCTAGCACATGGTAGAAGCTCAATAAATATTTGTTGAATGAAAGAATTTAATGTTGAAAACGTTCCAGTGGAGAAAAAAATGAAAGTTGGAATAGCAACTTGCTCCTCTCATTCCAATTACTTAAATGTAAGTTCAGTAATAATGAAAAACTTATTAAATTAAAAGTTTAATTCCATTTATAAAGCAAACATATTTCAAAATAAAAAGCAACTGCTTCTTTAAGCAACAAATCTAATTGTCAACTTCCTGCATGTTCCCCAAAATTACTGCATCATAGTACAATTTCTTTTCAGAAGTTAAAAGATCTCCAATTTACATTAGATGAGTAATAATTTTTTTGGCCATTTACTTAAATGGGTGTGTGCAAATCCATATTATGGGAATAAAAGTGAGGCTACTCTTTTACTCCAGAAAAATCTACTTATTCTGTTTTAAAAAGGGATATCTAATTTGAATAATCAAGATTATATTTCTTTCCCCTGAAGGAAAGAACAGTCTCAGTTCTGTTTTGAAGTTGGCACCCACATACTCAATCTTGGTTAATTTCCAAAATCACATATGTTACAGTAAATCCTCTTCTTTCAATGCCAAAAGTTTTTGCTCCTAGAAATGGTCTTACTGGTATCTTCACAACATATCAATATCTCCCTATCTGTTAATCCCAGAGAGCAAGAGTGGCCAACACACTTTAGAAAGTGAAGGTTCCATTTATTTCCAACCCTATGTATGATCTACAAGTTTGACTTCTGCTTTGAGCAAAATCTTATCTGTGAGATCTGAGAATTTAATAAAACAGTGGTTTTTAAAACAACCACCTTGGTTGGCTGCGCACTGGAATCACCTGGGAAGCTTAAGTTATAATGAAATCCTGGGGTGGTGCCCATGAGTATGAGGAGTGGGGACACAGAGAGGGGTGTGTGTGGGGGTAATGATTGTTTAAATAGGTAGCCAACCACTAAACTTGTTAGCTCTTAATACACAAAGGGTTTTCCTACAAATGAGGTACCACAATTTCAGTTTTTGGAAAAACAGAGAACATACTTTGGCCAATTCAGATGGAAGTCTTATGACATTCACCGAAGTGTTTTTCCAGTGAAGAACCAATGATTGGCTCAAATGAGCTCTACTCTCTATCCTTGAGGGAGGGTGAGTGAGTGAGCGAAGAAGTGAGCTGGAAAGCATACTAGCACACACTTGGCAAATTTTGTCCTCTTTTCCTTTAAAATGGGAGCGAAGACTGAAGACGGAAGAATGAAAGAAAAGAATTCCGTAACAATTTGTAAGTTTTCCTACTCCCTTTCTTCAGAAAATTTCCCTACTCTCTTTATTCAAGTAATGATCTGAACATTTCTAACTTAAAAATATTAATATACCCTTACTAAGAAGGGACCTGACCTAAAAGCTCAAATGGATTAAAAAAAAACAAAATTCTGTGCTGGACATTTCAATTAAAGTTTCTATAATTAATCCTTTGATTTAAAGGAAAACAAGGCCGGGTGTGGTGGCTCACGCCTGTAATCCCAGCACTATGCGAGGCCGAGGCTGAGGCGGGAGGATTGTTTGAGCTCAGGAGTTCGAGACCAGCCTGAGCAAGAGCGAGGCCCCGTCTCTACTAAAAAAATAGAAAGAAATTAGCTGGACAACTAAAAATACATATAGAAAAAAAATAGCCGGGCATAGTGGCGCATGCCTGTAGTCTCGGCAGGCTGAGGCAGAAGGATTGCTTGAGCCCAGGAGTTTGAGGTTGCTGTGAGCTAGGCCAATGCCACGGCACTCTAGCCCAGGCAACGCTGTCTCAAAAAAAAAAAAGGAAAACAAAACCTAACTGCTTTGTTTTATAAATGTGAGCTTTTACTATTATTAATACTATCACTATTAATGATTTTATTTCATTATTTATTCATAAAATTCTTGAGTAGGAAAAATATTATTTCTTAGGACAATATCAAGATTATAAGCACTGTGACCCCATAAAGTTTAAATTTAAAATGTCAAAAGTCTAAAATTCATACTCATTGATCCAGCGATGTTTATTATCATTATGTAATGTCACCAGTGGTTGGGAGAAGGAGGGGCAGAAAAGGTACAGGTGAGTCAGGGAAGCTTTTCTGTCCTTTATCATCAGCATGTACAGCTTTTCTAGTAATTACTAAAAGATGTAGGTGAATATTTACTTAATGGGAAATTTTCCAGATATATTAAGTGAATCAAGTTATGACTGTGTATGATCCCAATCCTCTTAGGGTATATAAATGTATAGGAAGGAAACTGAAAGAATGTGTCAATAGTTTGGATATAAAGTGGCAGAGTATAGGTATTTTTTGGTGTGATATTCTACAGTTTCCAATAGGAGCATATATTTCTTTTATATGTAGAAAAAAATATTTTCACATAATACATTGTTATTATGCCCCATGTGGCTACAATATACCAACTAAAGTTAAAGGTTTTTTGGTTTAAAAAGAATGAAAGAAGTAATTTATGATCCAAGCTATAATTTCATACTGTAAGATAAATGATGATGAAAATAATGACAGGAATGGGATGATTGTCAGTGTCCAATAACACGGACTTAACATAAAAAAATGAGAATACTCTTAATAGAATTCTACCACTCCATGTCTTCTGATAACTTAAAAGAAAGTTTTGAAAACTACATTACAAAAAGTTGTTTACTTAATACATACTAAAAAGTAGATTTAACAGTATAAAAGTCAGTCCATGGATGACAGATAAATATGTTAACTAAAATGAGAGCTATGTGGGAGCCCATCAGTAAACAAATCACAGAAGCCAACTATACCCTACACCATAAAATGCTCTTAATTCCACCACAGACAGATTGTCATCTGAAGGACTCATAGCAACTTGCTAAATAAATGGCTTACTATTGCCAATTATACATAAATTATTATGTATGAACATGTGTTCCTGGATATGCATTAAAAAATGAACTCACTAGGGCCTCTGATGCATTCCTTAAGGCCTTGCCTATATTTAAGATTAAGAAGTATTTCAAATACTTTGATGTCAATTTCAACTGTTCAAATTAAAAGTTTTTATGTACCCATTTGAACTGAAACCTGCAGACTAATGCTGCTAATTTGCAGAGCATAAATGGCTTTAAGGGAATACCAACGTTCAATCAGTCTAGAAAAGACATTTTAAAGTAAACTTTAAAATGCATCTTATTTATCACTGAAAGTATTATTATTTTGGAACTAAGTGAACTGTATACAATTTTAAATGAAACCTTTAATAACAGAATATTATGCAGAGGCTAAAATTATGAATCTATAGATGTGTAAGAAAATGTTACAGGAACCATCTAGTGAAAAAAAGCAGACTTCTGAATGATATGCACATTATGGCTACAACTATTTGAAAATGGTTGATGGTGAGATTGTGTCAAAAAATACTTTAGTATTGTGTATACATCATTGTTTCAACTGACATAAAAGGTAATAAAAATTATAGATAAGGCAACTTTTCTAAGCCTAAATACCCACTTTACTTTTCTTTGGATCCAGATTTTAAGTAAAGGAATAAAGCATAAAATTGAATGCACAGCTGTTTGCTTCTAGGAATACAAACAGGAGGAAATAAACGGAGGGAGGCTAATGTCTGCAAGACTGGGCTAACTACTTCATTCC
>RJWJ010012811.1:0-41581 GCA_004363605.1 Indri indri
GGCAGCAAGAGCAGTCAGGAAAGCAGAGCTGGGAGATAAGGACATATTTGTTCCAAATGACCTCGTTTGAGCCTGTGGATCCAGCCATTCTAAGAGTCAGCTGTTCGCTGGCATTTTCAGTTACATGAACCAATAAATTGCTTCCTTTTTTTTAAAGATGTTTTCAGGATGGGAACAGTGGCTCACACCTGTAATCCTAGCACTCCAGGAGGCCAGGGTGGGAGGATCGCTTGAGATCAGGAGTTCAAGACCAGCCTGAGCAAGAATGAGACCCCATATCCTACAAAAAAGAGAAAAATTAGCCGGATGTGGTGGCGCATGCCTGTAGTCCCAGCTACTTGGAAGACTGAGGCAGGAGAATCGCTTGAGCCCAGGAGTTTGAGGTTGCTGTGAGCTAGGCTGATGCCAAGGCACTCTAGCCTGGGTGACAGAGAGATTCTGTCTCAAAAAAAAAAAAAAAGATATTTCGAGTTTGATTTCTCTTTATTGCAACAACAAAAAGGAATCATTAAATTTATTGGACTCGGGAGCGGGCTATTAAGTTACAAACCCTAATATGGAATTGACTGTAGCACTGTAAGACCATGAGAACGCCTCTATTACTGGCTGGAAATTTGTTCTTTCATATCATGCAGACACGAGTCATACATAAATTCACCTGTATCCTGGGACTCAGGCTACATACCTACAGAGGCTAGAGCAGGAAGTGATTCCATGAGAAAAAAGTAAACTGCAAGATGCTAGCCTCTGGCTGTATCCGCCAGTCTTCTGTGAGCTTGCATTGCTTTAATCTCCTTAGAGTAGGACCAAAATGGAAGCCACTAAGGTCAGTCTTGAGAACACCGAAGCCTAAAGCTTAGCGAGCAGAAAACCCTGGTGAAAGCTTTACATCCAAGTAGCCATACGAAGAGAGAAGAACTAAGAGTGGCAGATACAAGTCTGTGGTTCAGTTCTCAGTTTCTATGAGGAGTCACAGCCTCCAGGCCCCCCAGGCCCCAGGGGTCCCCAAACTTGCCCCTGCACATCCATTTGCTGCAGGGGGCCTTGCCAGGCAGGCCTCGTTCTAAATCCCAATGAGGGAAGTTGCATCTCCATCGTTACTGCCCTAGCAGGCCCTGGAAGACAGGTGCATATCATTTTGTGGTCCACTCCGAACCCAATGAAAACAGGACAAGATGAGTGCAGGGATCCCATTTCCACCGGGGAATTCAGCCGGGAACCTGCAGAGGAATTATGCTGAGGAGACAAGCAACGCCCCCATGTGCCACAGACATTCAGACTGAAGCACAGATAAATTTGCAATGGAGATAGTCGAAATAAGTTCACTGTAGCACCCAATGGGAGAAAACAAAACTGTACAGTAAAAAGCAGTGTAATTACATGCTCAATTATGGCAAGTCTTGAGGATTAAATGTCCTAATCCAACAAAGGAGATTATTTTAAAGGACTTTAATAAATACTGAGACACAATGACTGGCATCCTTCAGGCTTTTACCTTCTGAAATTTGGTTTGTTGGAGAGCTGTCAGGATAATCAAGCAGAACTAGTTGGAATCCTGGACTTTGGCCACTAACTATTGCCCACATAATTGGGGGGTCTCTTTACCACCCCCAACTGACTGCTTCTTCCCTTACAAGGGAGAATTATATATAACAAGTATACTGCGACTCCGATGTGCACTTTTCTCAGTCCAACCCCAAGGAACGGTCAGCAAGGAGGATTCAGGGCGGTTAAGGGCTTCCTTGTCCTCGGAGGTGTGAGCATAGTCTCTGTTCAGCTTTTTCACAGAGCTGAGGGCAGGAGCCACGCAAGGAGCCCTGCGGTTTCCATTCTCACCTTCCAGCTTTGGGGTCCCACGTCGCACTGCGCCATGGGTACAAGGTCTGTGTGTCTCCTTTGTGGTGAGTACAACACCAAGCAACCTTCACTTTTTCAGAATTATTATGCTGCACCTTTGTTTGTTATCAACCTATTTCTCTTTGAGAAAAAGTGACCCCAGGAACACGGGTGTTCAGCGCCAAAGGGATCTAGGAAAATCACCTGGCGCAGACGCACTTTCCTTTTCACTTTTGTTCACCTTGGAGCTGCTGGATCCGGACACTTGGTGCCGTTAACTCAGTGCAGTTTGCACCTTGCTGCCGTGACCTCCTGCTGCAACTGTCTCTAACAGTCATGCTTTGTTGTCCCTTCACGCCAGAAGAGGGGCATGCCGCTTGCCCCCTGGGAAGTGTCCACTCATGCTCAAGGCAAGGACTTGCCCAGACTCGGGACCTGTGCTGAAGGCTTCAGGGTCAAGAGAGAGGACTGGAACCGGGCCCATGGAGATCCTGCACCTGTTGCTGAGGGGAGCAGCCTGCAGGGGGAGAAATCAACCCCAAACCCCCATTCTGAAGAACTCCGGCAAAGAAAGGAAATCTCACCTGCTGAGAGTAATTTCCAGACAAATCCGACAGAGGTCAGTGGATCCTTTGACGCTCTGCACTCACTTTCCTAAGAGACATGAAGGAGACATTAAGGAGGGGCAGGCAGGGAGATGCTTCCAGGCCTTAGGCAGACGTCCGCCCAGCCAGCCACCAAGAGACCCCTGTGGTTACCATGGAAACAACTGTAGGTAGCCAAAGAGTAGATGGAATCCTTTAACTCGGTTTAAATGCAAATTCTGAGAGTAATTAAGAGGCAAACCACAGTAAGAGCAATTCAGGAGATATATAGTCACTGGAAAGGTAATAAATGCCTGCCTTGAAATGGATATAATGAAAAATTTGAGTTTGTCTCAGCAAGAAATTTTGTCTTTAAAAAACTTCAACCTTTTCCATCTTCCCCTCCAGTTTTGGAAATTGTCATTCTAGTTTTTTGAGGTTTTTTTTAAATATTAAAAATTCAGGCTTGCAATGGTTTTATACATCTTCTCATTAGCAGGTATCTCCTATCTTCCCCAGAGTTCTCTCTGGAACCTTTCAAGAGCTGGAGTTGCCTGGACTTCAATTTTCATGTTGTTGCCAAAGAATCGACTGGTTTGAAGAGGAAATTTTCTCTTCCATTCATTTCTCCTCAGACTTGTTCCTTGGAGTGAGCACCCAAGTAAGCTCCTCAATTACTAGGCCCTGGTGCTCAGCCCAGTGTCTGAGGGAGCCCCCCACACACCCCGACTCACCTCAGCAGGCCCTCAGTACGCTCCCAAGTAATCAGAAGTTTCCTCTCAATAAGCCCAAGCAGAGGCGGAGGAGAGGGTCCAATCAGGGCATATTTTGGCTGGGAATTAAAACTTCAGCGACACGTACCCCTCCAGATGATTGGTCTGAATTAGGTCTGAAATGGCAGCAGGCTAGGCCCGTGTGGCTGTACTTGAAAAAGTCAGCAGCTCCTTAATTAGGGTTTCATTGCTTTTTTACACCTACGCACCTAATGAGGGGCACTTGGCTCTGAGTGGAAGAAACTGTGATTGCAGAGAGAACAGCGTTCCGCAGAGTGGCTCCCACCTCTGCACCCCGTGCTCCTCGCCGCAGCACAGGTGTGGTCCTTGCCTCCCCTAGGCCTTTGCCAAGGAAGACCTTGGCCCTTTTGTGCCTTCCTTACATTATTAAACCCACATTTTAAATTCCACATATTGAAGCTGGCCACTTCAGTGCAGTAATGGAGTACAGTTGAAGAGGCTGGGTTTTTAGAGCTGAATAAAATAGCAGAGATGGAGAGAAGAGTAGCTTTTTCTTAACTCCCTCCTTAGAAATCTCATAACTTATGTCTGCATAATTAAAAAGGAATCACAGGAGCTAAGAACTAGAAAGGATATTAGAATTTATCTAGCTTGTGATTTCTTAATTTAGGGCCCATATGTTAGTGTCAAGGTAATCAGAAACACCTTGAAAACTAGGATGCTGCCTGTTGCTGACATCAAAAGCTAAAATGGATCCATAACATTAAAAAAAAAAAAATGAGAGGAAGAATTATCGTTGTAACATCTAGTACAAACAGACCAAATACCTAAAACTATGTGATTAAGGCTGAACGAATTAGTCTTCCTAATACACTTGTCTCTGTAGTATTGTCTCTACTTTTCCCTAACAGGCAGAAATGGTGCTGGGAAATTGGATGGCCACATGTAGAAGACTGAAACAGGATCTGCACCTGTCACCTCTCACAAAAATCAACTCACAGTGGGTAACAGACTTAAACCTAAGGCATGAAACTATAAGAATTCTAGAAGAAAATGTTGGAAAAACTCTTACAGACATTGGCCTAGGGAAAGAATTTATGAAGAAGACCCCCAAAGCAATCACAGCAGCAACAAAAATAAATAAATGAGACCTGATCAAATTAAAAAGCTTCTGCACAGCCAAGGAAACTATCATAAGAGTAAACAACCTACAGAATGAGAGAAAATATTCACATGCTACACATCCGATAAAGGGCTGATAACTAGAATCTATATAGAACTCAGGAAAATCAGCAAGAAAAAAACCAAACAATCCCATTAAAAAGCAGGCAAAGGACATGAACACAAAATTTTCAAAAGAAGACAGACTAATGGCCAACAAGCAGATGAAAAAATGCTCAACAACTCTAATCATCAGGGAAATGCAAATCAAAACCACAAAATCACTTAACTCCAGTGAGAATGGCTTTTATCAAAAAGTCCCCAAACAATAAACGTTGGCGTGGATGTGGAGAGACAGGAACACTCATACACTGCTGGTAGGACTATAAACTAGTGCAACCTCTGTGGAAAGCAATATGAAGATACCTCAAAGAGCTACAAGTAGAACTTCCATTTGATCCAGCAATCGCATTACTGGGCATCTACCCACAAGAACAAGACATTCTATAAAAAAGACATCTGCACTAGAATGTTTATAGCAGCACAATTCACAATTACAAAGATTTGGAAACAACCCAAGTGCCCATCAATCCATGAGTGAATTAATAAAATGTGGTGTATGTATACCATGGAGTTGTACTCAGCCACAAAAACAATGGTGACCTAACACCTCTTGTATTATCCTGGATAGATCTAGAACCCATTCTACTAAGTGAAGTATCACAAGAATGGAAAAATAAGGACCACATGTACTCACCATCAAATTGGTATTAGCTGATCAACACTTAAGAGTACATATAGCAATAACATTCATCAGGTGTTGGCAGATGGGAGGAGGGGGTGGGTATACACACACCTGAGGGGTGCAGTGCACACCATCTGGGGATGGATACGCTTGAAGCTCTGACTCAGGTGGGGCAAAGGCAATGTATGTAACCTAAACATTTGTACCCCCATAATATGCTGAAATAAAAAAATAAAAAATAAAAAGGGGATGGAGACCCTGAAACTAAACATCTACAATGTACTTTACAGAAAAAAAATTAAACGAAAAGACAAAAGGAAAGCAAAATGGCAAATAAAAGCAGAGATAGGGATGTGGTTTTGCATACCATCATGTCACCGATGCCATGTGAAAATACTCTTGTCCACGGGGCAAAATGCCCTCTGTGGCTGGGAGAGTCCTGGTAAAACAAACGGGTGAAAGACTATTGGTGCGATCTTCAGAGCTGGCCTCAGCAAAGATGTTTTCTTCCCCCAGATTATCAAACAATGTCTTGAAAAGACATGTCTCACAGTGTTAATCCTTCTGAAAGCAATCGGGAAAAAAATTCCAGATAAGTAATTAAAATGGAAGGGAACAAAAACTGGCAACTTGCGTTGAGCCTTCATGACAAAGAGCAACATCCTAAACCAAGCCTCCCCATTAAACCCCAGTACTGAGAGGAGGAGGATGGGACAGCCAATGAAGAGCTTTGGTTTGCAGGTGACAGCCCTTACTCACATGCCCCTGTGTAAGTCATCAAATCCTGATGAAGACCCAAACTAGGAAAAGGAAATGGAGAGAAGCTCTGGGAAGGACATTCTGTCACCTGTGCAGGTGAGAGGTGATTTGCCTTTGAGAGATGAGTATGTTACCACTTACAGTGGATCAGAAACCAGTGAAATCTCTAACCTTCACTCAGTCATAGATCCTCCAACTTCACTTCTACTTCAGTTCTGTCACTTGTCAGATGCGAATACTGTCATTTCATTTGTTGGTCTGTTTTGTGGACCAAATAAATAATACAGGTAGAGGCTTGATTCCAGCACCTAACGGGTGCGAAGTACTTACTAGAGGGCATCCAGCTCTTTCTCTACATTGTAATTTATCCAGAAATGATCCCCTAAACACCATTAGAGACCAGTGTTTTAGATGGATTGCTATTTATGTGAGGCAGACCCTCTGGTGGCTCCAATTATGTTAAGAGGGTTTTTATTTTTTGTGACAAAAATTAATTTTCAATTGCTTCTATTTGAAGATAAACTAGCTAAAAGAATTCCAAAGAGATGGCAGAAGAAGATGAATAACAAGGAACCTGTTTCCCTTAATGCTCATCGTTATTACTGTTAAATCATCTAACTCAAGGAGTTTCTAGCAGCGACAGCAGCAGCAGCAGCAGTATAGGGAGTAAAGGGAGTAACGAGGTCTCCCAGGAATGGAAGGCAGATAACATCTTTTCCTATCAGCCACTCCACTCCCAGGCTCTAGGGAGCTGCCTCTGTTCGGCCAGCCTTCCTGTTCGGTAGCAGCGATCTGCTCCTTCTTCTTGTATGTGCTACAGCCGAGGATCTAGGAGACTATCTAAGAGCACCTGGGCCCCTGGACAGGTGTCAAGGGCAGCTGCCACCTCTCACCCAGCTGGCATCCAAGTAGAGTCCCTTGGTGCAAGCAGACAGTGATGACGTCTCTGACTGTCCTTGAGGCTTCCTGAGCCTTGCTCTGCAGCCCCGGTCCGGGTAGCTCTCCACACATAGACAGAGGCACAAAAGGGCCTGAGCCTTCAGAGATAGTTCAACCTGTTCTACTTCCTGCTCCTGGTCAAGATGGGATCTTCATCAGCCCAAAGTGTAGGGGAAGAGGAAATATGACCTCTGCCATTGACGTCTTCTTTAGGACTAGATCCACATCTGCTGGAACGAGCTGCAAGGGCACCTCCTGAAGCCACCCAGGGAAAAATGAATATCAGTACTTCACACAGAGGACAAAATCCTGCTGCTTATAAACAAACTTGCAAACACAGGCACCACAGCCAACCAAATAAAAGCAATGTTGGAATAAGTAAAATGTGACTCTTCAGAGAACCAAATCGGTGACAAAAGATAAACTTAAGAAAAACAGTCCACAAACAGCCCCTGCATGCCCCCGAAGTCCTCATCCTTTGTTCCCAGCACAGTGGACAGGTCTCCATTCAAGCCCTTCTTACTCTGGAGACTTGTGCATCTTTTCACTGCTGAGATCCTGAGTGACCAATGATACACCTCAGTTACCTCTGAATCTCCAGTATCTGGTAGTACCTCTATTGGGCAGGGATGTCTGGGGACCGTTTATTGAGTGAATGAGCAAATTCCCAAATAAAGAAATGAGTGGATCAGGGGACGAATGGCAAGACAGAACATGGAGATTCAACCCCAGATGGTCAATATTCCCAAGGATGGGCATTGATAATTAAAGATCTAACAGAAGAAAACTTGGCAGAATGGAAAAGAAAATATTAAAGGCATCTGAGATAAGAAATTGAGAGGGATTATCACATGCTCAACAGAGTTAATAATAAGAAAATATGCCAAGGTGTATCCTAGAGGGAGGGGGAGAAGCTTTCAATTTCAAAGGTAAAAACTCCTTTAAGCTTTCAAGCCAAAAAACCAAAAAAAAAAAAAAAAATCTTACCTGCTGTCCTTCAAAAAGATTCTTTGACTTGTGAGAATAAAACCCTGAGTGTTTCTGATTTAAAATAGAAGAAAATGGAGCAGCTGATATTACAGACAATGAAGGTTTTGAGAAGAGATTGTCTTTGTTTTGGCATAACCTGTTATCCCCAGGAGGAGCGGGACCCCTCCACAGGTTTGTCTTCAAAGGCTCCAGCCAGCGTGGCTAAGAACCAGCTGTCTCTGCCTCTCTAAGGGAACGTGAGCCCTAAGGTACCTTGTCACAGTCCTAGCACTCTGGGCTCCCACTGAGCCACTAACTGTCCCACGGAACACAGGATCCACAGCTGTGCAGAAAAGAGTTAACACTGCAGGTCTGAACTGTTGTCCTTGGAAGGCCTGCTTGCCAGGCGCCCCAGGACTCTAGGAATTTAGACGTCAGAGGATTCCCATAATAACCTGATAAGAGTGTCTCACTGTGCCTAGGCTGTTTGTGCAAACAATGTGGTTTATACTGAACGTCTGCTTTCCTTCTGAAATCTGGAATTTTGGTACATTCTGGGCAGAGACTGCCTACGTGATCAGCCCCCAATAAAAACCCTGCCAGTCTCTAATAAGCTGTCCTGATTAGCAACATCTCTTGCCTGTTGCTGGACGAATTAAGCACATCCTTTGTGATGCCAATAGGAAAAGATTCTGGAACCTTGGGGATGGTTTCCCCCAGATTTCTTCCCATGTGCGTCTTCCCTTTGTTGATTGTTTGTATCCCTTTGTGGTAGTAAATTATAGCTGAGTATGTGTTGGCTTCTATTAGTCCTCCTAGTGAATTTAATCCCAAATTACTGCCCTTTTTACTTTACCACTGTACTGTACAGACTATTCTAATTCTCTCCATCTAGGCAAATATAATAACCTTTTAGAGCAACTGTCTCCATGAATTCTGCAGGCAGACAAACTGGAGACCAGCATGGTAAGAAATGGAGGAGGCAGGAAGAGGCAACCTCTGGGTCCCAAGACTTCATGCAGACATCTTTGGCAAGATAGTGGCCTGGAGACGATTCTCAAATGCTTCATCAGCTTGTCAAGCAGATGCTCCACATTCTTCCTGAGCACCCCAGTGTCCTGCCAGGTCCTTGCCCACTCCTGCTGGGATGATAAAGAGCTTTATAGACCCTCTAAAACACAGACATTTTTTTCCAGCTGTGCCATCTGGTTGTTTTTCTTTTTACAGGCAGTCAGCAGAAAGACTCATCTGTTGAGACATAGATGGAGCCTTGTGTGTGTGTATGTGTGTGTGTGTGTGCATGCTCATCTCTTTATATGTTGGGCAGAAGAGTCTCAGGGTGGGTATAGCAGGGAACACACAGGAAAAGTATTCCGAGACACACGGAAAAGATTCAGCCTCAGATGTCCCCTGAGGTGCACGTGCACTAGTGCCAGGAGCTGGTCAGTGGCACCCTCCTCCCACCCCACCACCCCCGCTCGGACCTCCCTATGGGGCTAGCTTGGCTCTTATTCTAAGAGCAAACCAAGGGTAGCCCATGACATCACCAGCAGTAGGAAGCACTGCACCTGTGAGTTTGCAAGTCAAGCTGGGTGCTGTGATGAGAAATATTGCTGACCTTGGGATGGCCAAAAACATGATACCCAACTCTCACAATCAACTGGACATTATAATCTGTTACTTTGCGAGCACATCTGCTGTCAATATCTGTCTAACACACTGGGGACTGAGGACCCATTTTTTTCTTAGAAATCTAACACTATGGATTCAGGAGACTGTCTCCCTGACTTTGCCCATATATCTGAACTGTCTCTGAAATATCCAAAATATTTGTCTGGATATATAATAACAGGTACTCAATAATGCTCACTGCTTTTCTGTAGGTCTCCAAGGAAGGCAGTTCTTCTATAATTGCTCAATTGGTATCGAGTATTACCGAACATTCACTGCATATTCAGACCTTCTACTGGTCCTCATTAGGCAATTCTCCAAAAATGGATATTCGGAAAGTCTTGTAAGGGTTACAGCAAGTAAGTGGAATGATCATAGTTTAAACCTAGGTCCACTTGACTTCAAACCTGTGTCCTTTCCCCTAAAGCAGGATTTCTTCGCCCCGGCACTATTGACATTATAGGCCAGATAATTCATTGTGGTGGGGATTGTCCTGTGCATCGTAGGATCTGTAGTAGCCTCCGTGGCCTTTACCCACCACATGCTAATAGTACCTGCTCTAGTTATGACAGCCAAAGAGATTCTTAGACATTGCCACATATCATCAGGACGGGATGGAAAATCTCCCATCCTGCCAGCTCCCACCCTGTGCTGAGAACCACTGCACTACCGCAGACCACCTTTGAAGATTTGCTACTCAAAGTGTGGTCCAGGGACCAGCAGCTCCAGCAACAGCATCACCCCAGAACTTGTGAAAGATGCAGAATCCCATACCTCTTCTCAGTCCTACTGAATTAGAATTTGCCTTTTTAACAAGATCTCCAAGGTGATCTGTGTGCACATTCAAGTTTGAAAGTACTGTTACATGGTATCTTGTGTTCACAGTTGTTCTCCACAAATTTTCCCAGACAAATTCAGTTTCTGAAAGTGAGAGTCCTAAAAGAAAAAAGAAAAAAAAAAAGCACTCATGCATTAAATCTCTTTGTTTCAATCATATTGTTTACCAGATTTTTATTGAAAGATCATAATTTTTTAAACTCTCTTTGAGCCAGAGTAGCCAAAGCAATCTTAAACAAAAAGAACCACAATACTTTTTTAAAAAGCTAATCTTCTGGGTTAGGGCAAGTAAGACGATGGGCTTTAATCAGTTCATCTATTGGTTCATTTGTTAATGCTCGCCAAGGAAGTTCATTGTGCAGAGCACTAGAGGTATGGAGTGTATAGAGCCTGGGTTGCCAACTGGAAAGTCATCCTGTGAGTCCACTTTCCATGATGCCCAGAATATATCTCAGGGGCTGGACACAGATGTTTCTCTGCTTTTCTCTGGCCTCAGCCAACGTTCACAGTCCATACATTTCTGAGAACACAACCTGGACTCACTGCATCTGCACAGAATCCTATTGCATGGGAAGGGAATCTTGACTTTCAATCTCTCTGTTGCTTTACTTGAAATGCACGATAAGGGCCAGCCAATAACCCTAAGGTGAGTGACTGTCTGAGTCACTGTAGCCCATCATACAATGCTCTAGAAAAAAGAGCACTGGGGCAGATTTAGGTTTGGAAATCAGGGTTATTCCCTTTTCCCTACCAATAATTTGCTAGCAGCCATTTAAGCATGGTACATTCACTGTCTATTAATGTGAGAATGTTTTAAAAATGAAATTTGGAATAAGGAGGAGGGAACTGTGCCTTTAGTAGCATAAGGCCAGCGTTATTATTCTGTGAGAATTAAGGATGAAAACTAGAACAGATGGTCTTTAGAATGCAATTAATTCTCATAAAAATTAATATTTCCAGGCACAGCCCATGTTGGAAGTCCTCCCAGCCCCTACCACCACCACCAATTTACCTGTCCAGAGTCATTTGGGGCCAACAGAGCTGTGGTTAGAGCCCATTCCCTCCTGGCTTCCAGCAGAAATCAAGCCGAGAATGAACTGAAGCTATGAACTTACAAGACATAAGAGCCCCTGAGGACTGGACTGAATCCCGTCATGAAGGAGGAGGGATAATGTGTTCCAGGAAACTCAGAGGCAGAATCACTACACAGGGAGGGCTGAATGGAAGAGGAATATGCAAAAAGTAGAGAAAATGGAAAGATCCAGGGGAGGAGAAGAAGCATTTTGGGGTGATGGTGGTAAAGCTTTTTGCTCCTTAGGAAGTTCAAGGCCAAGAGGGAGAGAGACTAGGAGCCATGAGCCTTCTACTCATGCACGAAGACACAATATTCACCTTGCATGGCCTTGAACACAGTTCACTTCCTGCACCTTTCAGTCAAGACTGACTTGACTTCCCTTCTGTGTTAAGTATGTTTTCACTCTGAGATAGAAGGGACAGAAATTTCTCAGAATGGGAGAACAAGCCCACCCCATGATCATCCAACGGTATTAGCTCACATATTCTTACCTGTCTTCTGTAGTACTGTGCCTCAAGTATGCACAGTGAGCCATGATTTTACATATAAATACGATATAATGTGTTTCAGAATGGGTCTGTATTATATAACAGAATCTCATAAATGGAGAAAGAAAGCTTATAAAATTAATTGCTGGACCCCCAAGTTGAAAGTCCATTAAAAGAATCAATAATGTCTCCATTTTTCAATTGCTGATTTAGACTGGTGAAGCTTTCATTGTCCTTTCTCAAAATTCAGGAAGAAGAAATGACACTGTAATTTTCTTCCCAAGATCCGATGCAATCTGTGCATGGTGCATGTGCAATTTAGCAAGATCGAATTGCATGATGATTAATGACAATTGGTCAAGGACATTCTTTTAGTCAAAACAGAAAACATTGGGTACCTACGTGCCAGGGTTCTGTACTTAGCATTAAGAATGCAAAGGTGAGAGAGTCACGCTTTCATCTGGAGGGGCTGTGATATCATGGGGGAGACAGCAATGGGATATGTTCGTTCTGACGCACGCTCTGTGCTGTCATGGAGGTGCAGAGGTGTCACTGGCACCAGGAGCCCTCCATCCTCAACCATACATTTTGGTGGTCTGGGCTTTGGAGAGTCTATGGTCACAGAGAGATGATAAAGACCAGTCCGTTTGCAGTCATTTGAAAGTCTTGTTTCGTTCCTTTCTCTTTGTTTTAACTTTAGGATCCCTGCTGCCATCATTGGAATGGTCAGTAAGTCATGACTCAAGTTTAGTACATTTTAGCAAAGTGTGTATTTACTTTTATATATGTGTGTGCACATATATATACATATTTATATAGTTTATATGTATGGGTATATAATTGGTGTGCTCACATCCCATGGTATATATGTGTATATACATATGAATATATGCATATTTATGTGTGTATATATTATATAACATATACACGCATACACCCATCATGGTCTGGAGCTATTAATAATGGAAGAATATACACATACATGCATATGGGTGCGTGCACATATATCCCCTTGCATGTTGTACAAGCCCCTCCTGGTTCAGATTTCTGCCATTATTTTAATACTCACATCCCATGATGAGTCACTGGAGTGTTATCCAGATCTGTGGGAGAGGTGAGCCTGAAATATCAACTTTTCCCCACTACTTGACAAGAAGTCTGTGCTCAGAAGCCTCATCTGGGATCCAATTTGCCAACTTGAGGGCTTTAGGCATTTTTGAAATGCAGCATGTGGCCAAAAGAAATCAGATTTTTCAGTGAAATAAGAGCTGTTTTCTGGGTCTCAAGTAGAGGAACTCCCGCAAAGTTCAGTAGATGAGAGGGGGATAAAAATCCAAAACTGTGCCTGGAACCTGGCACAGAGAGCTGCAGGCAAAGTCTTCCAAGGTGGGAAGCGTCGATGACCACAGGCAGCATTCTGTAACGGACGGTCGAAGGAAGGAGGATGCTGAGCTGGGATGCGGCCTAATCAAAGTCAGGTATATGCCAGGCATTGCGAGCGTCAGCACAGAGGCCAGCAGAGCTTCCCCGTGACTATCTGGAGCCCTCTCAGCATGGATAAAGTGCAGTGGGATGAGAGGGAAGGATGGAGTGACCAAGGAGTCCTATAATTGTGCCTCGAAAGAGGTGACATTTACACCTAGGGGCTGTGATCCCTGTAAATAACTGCTAGAACTGATTACCCAATAAAGGCAAAGGCAGATTTCAGGTTGCCTGGGCCCAAAAATTGTGAAAGTTGATGTTGCTAACCTTTCCCTTCAATTCTCCTCTGCTGTCCTCAGAGGGCCCAAACCCCATAACGCAGTCATCCTTTCCTCCGTTTCCCCAGCTTCATCCCACTCTCGCTTCCACACTGGCCTTCCCTTGAGGTTCCCAGCTCACCAACTGCAGCATGAGCAGTGCTGGACCGATCCTCACACCCCTGGGGCCAGTCACTTCCTCCCCCCTCCATCCTGTGATCATCCCCCTTAGGACTGTCTTCATGTCTGTACCTCTGCCCAGAACTCCTAACAGCATCTCACAATCACTGAAGTCCTCATGGACCTCTCGATTTTCATCCATAACTGGTGGACTTGGATGGAGAAGATTTCATATTTGGGGCCAAGTGTGCTGAGAAGATCAGGTGTCTTTAGCGTTTGAACCGGACGTTAATGGGTAGGGAGGGGCGTGTTGGGTGGAAAAAAGGAGGAAGGGCTTCCAGGCATGGGAAGCAGCATGTACAAGGCACAGAGGGACAGAGACGGGGAGGGGATTGAAGAAGCAGTGGGCGGAGCTGAGGGGATACAGCTCAGGGCTTATGAGGAGGCAGTGGGTGATACATCTATAAAGTATAGTTATGACATCATAAAGAAAAGTTATGACATCATAAAAAAAAGTCACTCTGGGAGTAAAGCAAGCTAGGGCTGTAAGAGACACTTCTGAGATTAAAGCAGCCAAATCTATGACAAGATGGTTATCGGCGGTTAAAGAGAAAGACAACTTGAGAGTGTCCCATGAGACTATTAAACTGATTGAACTAAAATTTATCAAGAAGGGAGCCCCAACTACACTGCACCCCCCACGTTTTCATACTCAAGGCCTGTGCCTGGGAAAGTCCACGTGCTTTTGCTTCAGTTGATGCTGAGGCTCTTTGCCTGCCAGAATCAAGAATGCCTTCTTGGTCAAAGAAGATGCCAGGATTTTGGAAAAACCAACAGAGGAACAATTCACTTCCCCACAGAGTAGTCCTGGATTTTGATGTGCTATGTGCTATTCCACCAGATCTGGGGAAAATTACACTAAAACCTCTTTTTTTTTTTTTTTTTTTTTTTTTGAGAATTGTCGTAAGATATTTACTCAACCAAGTCCCCTCCTTACACTAAAGATGTGCGCTGGGCCCGGCCTGGACTCCCTGCGTGGCCGGAGTTTACAAAGTCAGGCCAGGTCGTCAGCTGCACTGGCAGTGGCCCGCCAGGCACGGCCAGACCGGACCCCATTCCACTTGGGTCCTTTGTGCCAGGGCTCCTGCCCTGTCTATAGAGGGACCGCCGGCAAGAAGCAGCCCCAAATGCTCAGTTGCAAGGTTGTAAATTTCAGCGAGGCTATTTCAATATTCATGTAATTACCCCGGAAAGCACATTTGACATTTCACAAATACAGCAGAATATTTAGCATTTGTCTCTCCCTCTCTGCTACCTAAGCACACATGGGAAATAATTCCCAGGGACCCTGCTGTCTGAAATGGCAACAGTTATTGAATCCATAGATTTGATGGATCAGAGTCTTCCCTCTTCATCCCTTCATAATTTACAAACGTAAGTGAGAACATGTAAACGAGGCGGCTCGCAGGCCTTCCCCACGGAGCATGACAGTCCCTCGGAAGAGGCCTGGCTCCTGCCGTCTCTGCCTGCAGCTCCAGCCTTTGTGCTTCGCGCCTTCCCCGCAGACCCGGCACAGGCGTGGCAAGAGGGGCTGAGCACAGAGGCGGCCGCCCAGGCAGCGAAGGCAGGATCAGTTACAGGCTGGTGCTCCAGCCTCAGAGCCACTGAACACGAGTTCAGCTGCCCAAGGACTCTGGGGCTCTGCAGGTGAATCGAGAGGACCAAGGCCTTGCGCACGGCCCTCCCCAGCCTCCTGCTGCCCACACAGGCTCCAGAATAAAAACGGCAGCACTTCAGTTCCACACCTGAGAGCGCGCCTCTGAGAGAGAAACACCTTGTACGAACCAAGTCTGGCCTGCCATGAGCCGGCGCTGAGGACGGAGCTTCTGTATGAGAAAAGCCCATCTCGTGGTTGCCTGGGGGCACCCTAAACACAGGCCGGCTCTTCATGCCAGCTGGGGAAGGACCTGGCTCCTCTGCCCAGACAGGGAAGTAGTATCTCTCTTCCATGCCTGACATAAAACAATGACTTTCTTTGCCACCAATAGGCTAATGAAGATGACAAAGGTTGCACGTCCACAGCGTAGGTGTTTTTCCCCAAAAGAAGTAACAGCAGTAGTTTCCAAACATGCAGCAGTAGGTTGGCCTACCAGAGAGTTATTTTCAGAGCTATGCAGTGAATTCTCTTGACTTGTCTCAGTATTAGAGATGGATTCTTACTGTGTAAAAAGTATATTTTATATAAACGCATGCACACAAACATACATAAGCTATATATATATGTGTATGTAAGTATGGGTCTAATATTGTGGTGTGTTTGAGAGTAAGTTGATGTATGTTCATGTATATGTATGTTTAAGTATATATTTATGTTATATATATGAATGAGTGTAAATGTTAATGCTATCCATGGATACATATAAAATCATCATATAGGTATTTATGGCTGTGTATGTGCTTGTATATATGCGAAGAGGTGTATGTGTACAGGAATGCATGCAGGCATGCGTATGAATGAGTGTCTGTGGGTCTATGTATATCTAGTTTAACAATAGTTCATATTTAGTTTGAATTTATCTATAGCTAAATACATGGCAGGCAATGCTTTTTACAGATATTATCTCAGTTTATTCTCACATCATCTTTGAAAATCTGTAATTACTTTCACTTTACTGATACA
The DNA here is from genome assembly GCA_004363605.1 of Indri indri. Lineage (NCBI taxonomy): Eukaryota > Metazoa > Chordata > Mammalia > Primates > Indriidae > Indri > Indri indri. The sequence goes on from RJWJ010012811.1 coordinate 16,338, forward strand.
GAAAGTGAGCATCAGAGAGACAGAATGGTTTGCTCAGGATCACACACAGGTAAATAGATCCAATGTTCATAATATGTGTATGTGTGTTTGTCTAGACACACACATGCATGTTGTGTAGGGGTGTGTTTTCATGTGTGGATGGGTATATATGCACGTGTGTGGGGTTTTCTGTGCGTAGAGAGGCCTAGACAATTGCATGCAAACAGGATTCACCTGCATGCTCTTGTCATCAAGCCACCTCCTCTAAGTGATCCATTTGTTTTCCTAAAAGCCTTTCCTTCACCCAGCATCTCTTCACAGGATGATTGTCACTCTGTGGTCCCTTGGCCCTTTTATGTGCTGCAGGAGCAGCAGCAGCAAAAACAATAGTCAGATGTGAGACCAGCCGCTTTTGCAAGGCCATCCCAGTTCGTCTGTCACATTCCAGGGGCCTGCAGAACCAGGGGCAAGGAGGACCTGGATGCTGCGGGGTGAGCTCTGGCCACAGAGTAGGCCTGGCCAGCTTGCTCCAGTTCATGAAGAAAGTGAGCGCCTTCAGGTTGGAAGTTGTCATACAACTCTGAGCGAGCCACTAATCATAAGATGGGGCCACTGTGTCTCCTGCCTGAAATGGCTGATGGAAGAAAGCCAGGTAAGATAAAAGTGTGTGGCATGAGGCCATGCAGACATGGTGCTGTGAAAGCCAGCGTCCTCTCCTTGTTGCGGAGACACAGTAAACTACAGCAAAGCTGCCCAACAGGATATTTTGCTATTTATTTTCTTTCTTTGAAACTGGTACATTTTGTATGTGAGTCCACTTCCAGCCTGCGTCCCTCTCTGAGAACTGCCCCTGTGCAGCAGGGAGCCCCTGCAGCCATGTTGGCACCATTCGACCTGCCTCCATTCTTGGAGATAGGTGATCGGAGAGAGGGGAGACTCCTACAGTGACACCAGTGACATTCAGGCCCCAGGAATCTAAACTGAAGCTGAGGAGTTCTGCTGGCCTCTGTGGCCCATTGGCATGGAGAGCCCAGCTAGGCAGGGCTGAGGCAGGGGTGGAGGAAGCCAAATGTAAAGGAAAACAAAAACCTCAGCTGGAAGAAACAGAATAAAGAGACTGTGTGGCCCCTGGAGGACAGGCAGTGACCTTGTTTCTTATCTTTTCCTTTCTGTGTTCATTCCCTCCCAGACCTGGCTGTAAGGCCTCACCCCGGGTTCCTTGAGGAACCACGTCCTTTCAAAAGAGCCTCCTTTTTGCTCATGCTGTTCTTGGTGGGTCTCTGTTCCTTGCCATTCAGTGGTGACTGAATAAAAAAATGCTCAGTTATTTCTGAGGCACTGAGAGTTCTAGGACTTTCCTAGAACCCTCTCCTGCTATTGGTGAAAGCACACCAATTCTGGTAGCGTTACAATCTGGTCCCATCAGGTTTACAGTCCTAGTGACAGTGAGGCTATAGAAAAACGTGAAAGACCAGGACATCCTAATATCACTGAGCAAGAAAGATGGCCCTGAAAATTAATGATATGCTTAAGGTTCCCACATTCAAAATATCCTCAAAATCAGCCGCCCGCGTTTGTCCTGAAGACACAGCATCTGCACGCTGTGTTCTAAAAGGACATCATGCATGCAAATATCATGGGTGACATATGACATACACACGTAGCCAAGGGTGACAGCTGGCGTCTCTCTGTTCTTTAATATTTAAGTAAAATTGGTCCAAAAGTGTATGCTTTTCTGTTCTAAAGTTGAATATGTCCCCACATTTTTGTGGCTTCCCAGGGGCTTAGGCGTTTATGTCACCTCGTTTCTGCCCTCTGCTTTATTGGCACCTCCCTCCCTCAGTGACTTACTTTTCTCTGCCCTGGAACCCAGCCGCTGCCCCCTTGATTTCTCGCAAACACCATTCCTGCAGACCCGCTGACTGTGCAGCCAGTTTTCCCAAAGAGGCACAACAGCATTGCACCGCAAACAACCTAAAACCGAGCGACAGCTAGCTTGTCCTCTTCTCAGTAGCCGGGAATGCAGGCACCACCCCAGCCCCAGCACCAAGCTCTCTCTCTGGGTCTGCCAGTGCTGCCCTGGCCCTCACCCCCTCAACCTGGCCCTGCGCCACCCTGCTTCTCCTTTCCTACCCACACTTCCCCTTAATTCCACTACGCACAGACGGTTATCTCTCCGCCACATCCCCCAACCCACTTAGACAATCCCCACGGGGCCTCCAATCATACCCAAAGAGGCCCATTAAGGCTTGTTTTTAAACAAGCACAGTTCTCTCCCTGAGTAGAATTCTACTCCCAACATCAAAAATAACATGACTTCCCTCCCCTTACACAGGCAACTCAAGGAAACGAGGCCTCTTGAAGAGCTCAGGGACCTCTTTCTATCCCCAGCCTCCTTCCCACCTCTGTCCCCCGACTCCTCTCTCCCAACAGCCTACCTGCTTTCCTGCTCAGCTTCTCCTGCTCCCCAGGACAAAAAGCAGGCGTTGGATGGCCCGGCTCCTTCCCACAGGCCTTTCCTTCTGCCTGGAATATCTGGCCTTTTCAACTGTCAAATTCCCCCTCATCCTCCTAAACTCAACTCAAATGTCGCCTTCTCTGAGATTTCTCCCGCAATTCCCTGCACCGAGAAAGCATTATTAATAGGTGCTGTTGTTCCTGAGCTTTCTCAGACCTTCGAATTCACCTCAGGAACAACTGGCCCTGTGTGTCTCACATCCTCGTGAACTGCTGCCTTCCCTTCCCACCTGGGAGACTTTCCACGCAGGGGCCAGGACCTTTCCGTCCTTCTATCTCTGTCATTGCAGCTGACAAACACTTACTGCTCTGAAAACAGAGGTATGAGTGATGAGTAGGTGACAGTGTTTTGGTCAGTCTTCTAAGCCTCCAGCACGTACTAACTTGTTTAACTACCCACGTGTACTTCCTCACCATGACCCTGTGAGGCAGGAAATGGTATTGGGTGTCTTACACACATGTGTCCTGAAGCTCATCAATGTCGAAGGACTTAAACAGGATCACACAGGGAGAAAGGACTAGAACCGAAACCTGAACCCACCTAGACTCCTAACAATTATATTGGACCCTAATAAACGAAATTTTTAAAGGGCAGCAATGGAGGGATTCTTTATGGACATGATTTTAAGTTCACTTAGTCATACAACAGACATCTACTAGGGGGCTGCATTGATCTGGAATAAAAACATACAAAGACATCTGTGCTTTACTGTGGCTGTGGCTGTTATGTACTCCAGAGTCAAGCAGCTTTAGTGGGACTTCATAGCCTGTCTTTGAACTGGTGTAGGAAGCATCTATCATAAATACTCAGGACTCCATAAGGGACAGTCATTTTTAATATTTAATCTCACTGCTGTATAATAGAATCAGGGAGAAAGACACACACACACACACACACACACAAACACACACACACACACACACACACACACACATACACATTACAGCAGGCCTGCCAAATGATACAATCTGAGGCCCCGGTTGTTATAGGAACCTAGGGTGGGCCTTAGCCATCCAGACAAAGGCCCCTGGTGCTCTGGCGGAAGCTAAGGAACAGAAGGACAAGAGCCAGAACCATAATGAGGGCCTCTGGCCCTGTGGAGCCAGCCAGGTTGGGAGAGAGCTGAGCCTTTCCCTAACACTTTAATGTCATTTGAATTGTGTTCTCCTTGCCAAAAGAAGTGTCTGTCTCTTTGCTAAAATCAAACTCTGAAGCTCTCATAGAAAGATTCCAGTTCCATAAGCCAATATTGACACAGGACAATGAGCAGCATGTGTAAAGAGAGTTCATTTAAGCCCATGGGAACAAACGTTTCCTGCTCTCACTTGTTAAAGTCAGCAGCAGCAGCCTGCAGGGACTTTCCTCCTTGAACGCGTGGGGACAATATGAGTGAGCACACAAGAGTGCACACAAGAGAGGGAACAGGGCACTACTCTGGATATCGCTGATCATGTTTTCCAGCTTTCTGTAAGTAGCACTGATAAATACATTAATAGCTGACTGTATCAGTTAGCTATTGCTGCATAACAAAGCACACCAAAATTAAAAACTTAAATAACAACTATGTTTTATTTCTCAGGCATCTACGGGATGGCGGGGTGCTCGGCCGATCCCAGCTCGTGCACCTGTGGTCAGTGGGCCGGCGGTGGGGGCTCACTGGTTTACAATGAGCCCAGCCGGGATGACTCTGTTCTGCTCCGTGTTGCTTTTCATTTTCTAGCAGGTTAGTCCAGGCTTGTCCTCATGGTGACTGTAAAAGTGAACATGTACAAGGCTTTTTGAGGGTTGGAACTAATGAACTGTCACTTCTGTCACTTTCTTTTGCCTAAAACAAGCCAGCAGGCTAGCCCAGATTCCAGGGGTGGGAGAGTAAATGTCATCTCTTGATGGGAGGAGATGCAGTCATTTTGCAATCCATTTTCTACACTGCTCAACAGTGATAGGTTGAGGGGTTCACTAACATCTGTTGAACATTTAAGACTCACCATTACCTAGTCATTATTACCCCCACTTTTATGACGAGGAAACTAAAACTCAGAGCAGTAACCAGACCGAGACCAGAAAGCTGGGAAGTAGGAGCACTGGGGTTTCACACCAGCTGCACTTGACCCTCAAGCCTGTGCCTTTTCCATTTTGCCAAACAGGCCTGACAGCCCTCTGTGCTCTTCAGTACTGAAATGAAGAAGCAAGGGGGACTGACTCTGGGTGTTCGCCAGGGACGTGTGACAGGAGGGAGGATTAGCCTAGGCTCTGGGGAATAGGCAGTCTCCAGGCAAACGTGCTGGCACAATAGAAAGCAAAATGGCTTTGGAGTTAGACACTCCCAGGTCTACACAGCTATAAATCTTTTTCCTCATCTGCAAGATGGTGATAACACACCCTTCTTCACAAGGCTGTGTGAAGAATAAATATTCTCTGGACCACCTGGTTTCAGATGTGTGGTCTGCTACTGGCTGTGTGTTTGACCTCAGGCAGGTTACTCTGCTGCCTTGTGCCTTGGTTTTCTCAGCTAAATGAATTAATTTCTGCAGAGCTCTTAGAATACTTGGCCCCTAGTGGTCTATAATAACCAACATGCAAATATGCATGTATACCAACAGTACCACAGAGTTAGATGAGGTCATACAAGGCCACTGTGCTAAGCCTTATAGAGGACCTGGTGAAGGGCCACGCACAGGGCAACTTAATAAATTGCACCTACACATTTAGGCACTGAGGGGTCAGACAGTTAAAATCAGAGCTGGACACACCCTGACTTCAGGCCTTGTTTGAGGAGTCGTTGCCTCTGTCCAACTCGAAGGGCAGTGATTTAGGCACATTTCAAAGTCATTTTATGTGCAAGTACTTGGAGGTATTTTGCTCCTTGTGGGAAATAATCATCATGCTCCATGGAGGTACACAGCTCGGGGGCTGCTCCTATGTTATTGAAAAGTAGGGGGAAAATATTATCAGGGAGCAAACTAGTCACTTCACATTCATGCATATACACAAACATGAACATATACACATATGCACACACATATGCACATACATACATATGAATGCATATACACACAGACATGCACACATGAACACATGAGCACACACCTGCATACAAAAATACATGTGCACACACATGCACATGCACACATGCATTCACACATGTGCACATGCCCATGTGTGCACATACATACAGGCACACATAAGCAAACACACACATGCACATACACAGATATGCACATGCACATACACATACGCAGATGCATATATGCAGATGCACACATATACACATATGCATACATATACACACATGCATACACATATGCACCTACACACATACACTGACACACATATACATACATACACACACTCATATTTCTAACTGGGTAGTTGGTAGTATTTGAGGTGAAAATATACTGAATAAAATCAATGTTATACATGGAATTGTGTCCCCCCAATTCCTGTGCTGAAATCCTAACTCCCAGCACCTCAGAATTGACTGTATTCGGAGAGAAAGCCTTTAAGGAGATAATCAAAGTAAAGTGAGTTCATAGGAGTGGGCCTCGTCCAGGGTGGCTGGCATCTGATAAGGAGAGGAGATTAGGACACAGACACATGCACACAGTCAGGACACGGGGAAAAGACAGTCATTCGCACGCCAAGGAGAGAGGCCTCGGGAGAAGTCACATATGCTGACACCTTCCAGCCTCCAGAACTGTGAGACAACAAATTTCTGTTGCTTAAGCCACCCGGTCTGTGGTCCTTCATTATGGCAGATTAATTGGCCATTAACTATATATCAAATGTCAGTAAAAGAATCTGGGACTCCCAGGCTCAGTCTGCTTTCCCCAGGTCAGGACAGCTGTGGATTTTTTTTAATAGTTACATAATAATTGTGCATATTTATGTAGTACATGTGATAATTTTGTTACATGCATGGAATGTGTATGATCAGGTCAGGATACTGAGGATACCCGTCACCAGAGGCATTCACCATTTCTCAGGAGCTGTGGATTCTTGACGAGAGGGGTGGAGAGTCTGACCCACAGAGCTGTGGTGAAGGGGCTGAGCTGGAGGCACATTCCCATCCTCTCGCCCCGCGAAGTCCTTCAGACACGACCATCCGCTCCTGGTCAAACGCTCGTTTCTGGGATCCTCCCCGGTCTGTGCTCATGGCCAGCTTTGGCCTCAGCCATGGCCTGGATTTTCCACCATGACGTCCTGCTCCTCCCAAACCTGCCTTCCCCGCTTTCTCTCACTAGACGGGGAGCCCTGACAGGGAGGTTCCTGCCCACCACCCCTGCTCTTGGCACATCTCCCCACTTTGGGGTGATAAAGTGTGAGGCCCGAGCACTATGTTCATGTCCATAATACCTGCTAATTCTGCAGGGCCCCTTGGCTTGTAACTCACTTCACATTAACACAAACACGTCGACATTTTTAAGGTTAATGACGCAGTTGCTTTATAAGACAGGAGGGGTTTGAAATCAAACTGGAAGCCTGTGAAACAACCTTTATTATGGTGCTCGGTAGCATCCAAGAAGACTAACTCGTCCTTTGGCACCAATGCAACCATCTAGGATCCATGTCCTCCAGCTAATTTGCACTTTGAAAAAATTTCCCCAAGTCTTCTTATTTCTGCAAGTATCTTATGGTTTTTTAAAATGATGTACTTCATGACTCAACTTGTTGCCACTGCTGAAGGTGAGCGAGGGTTTGCCGAAATTGACGGGTATAAATAAATAGTTCTATGGTGAATGGCTACAAAGGACAACATAGGGAAATTATGTTAGTTTATAGCAAACATAAAAATCATCCATTTTTTTCACTAATCACAATTAAAATTGGGAACTTTTCAACAGCCTGCAAGTTGCATATCATCAATTTTCTCGTTTCTTCTTAATTTTAAGAGGCCATGAAGTTTGCAATCTCCTTGCATGGCTTCCCACTCCCACCAGTCCCTTTTCCATTTGCAAGATGGGTCCTGAGTCAATGCAGCCAAAAATTGAAAATCAAAACCCCAAACTGATTTCTGTCAAAGACCAACTCTGTGTGTTCCCAGGCCTCAGCTCACAACCTGCTATTTCTTAATGCAGAGGCCTATGCTGCATTTTACTTCCCTGTTTGATTTTCTACTTTTTTCCTTTTCAAAATTGTTTTAGTTTTTTAAAAACCTAATTATGCACAGTAGTTTTAACATATTTTAAAATGCAGTGTTCTAAAAATATTAGTGGTGCATCTTCTCCCCACCTCCCAATCCCCCTACTTGAGTTAGTTGAGTTAAACAGCATTAGCAAGCTTGGTCTGTGTGTATCCATCTCTCCTTTCTCTCTGATCATGTCGTCTTCCATTTCTTATTGTTTTACAGAAGTGTGAGGACGCTATTCACAGGGGACAGTGCACTTTGAGTTTTTCACTCAATGACTCTGCAAGGCCATCCCTCCGACCCACACACATGCACCTCATTTTTCCTTTTTAACTATAGCACAAAATTTGAAAGTAAGAGTGTTCTGGGATATAATCAATCATTCCCCTTCTGGTGGATATTTGGGTTGTTTTGTCTTCATGCTTTTTTTGTTTTGAATGCTACAAACATTACTGTGATAAACATTCTCGTTCTCCTATGTTTGCACTATCAACTTCTAAAAGGTCGACAAATACAGATATTTTCAGTTGCACTCTGTACGATGACCTTATTTTCCTAAAAATTTACAGCAATTAATAGTTTATCAGCAAAGTGATCCCCACACCTTAACTCATTCAGATATATCCAGCTAGACAACATATCAAGATGCAGGAAACCTTGATATATTCAGGAAATTGACCATTCATGCCATATGCAATTTGGATTTCCAGCTACCTATGAATGCCCCTAAATTTTCTTTCAACTTAAGCTAGTTTTACTTCCATTCTTTCACTTGCAAGAGACATGGCTATTTTGCTTATATAGAGACTGGTTTATTTTATAATCTGAGTTTTCTTCCTAAAATGTGCCCACATCCAACAATTCTAGAATTATTCTCCTAAATTTTCATTCAGAATTTTCATTTTTCAGGTAATTTTCCTGTTGGTATATGGCTTTAGAAATAAGTATTCTAAGAGTTTAAGATGTTTGTGATAGCACGAAGACATTAGGCATGTTCACACATCCGTACCGTCCTCAATGCCTCGTACTCAACATTTCACATAAGAGGGCTCGGGAAATATTTGTTGAAGAAAGAAGGAGAAAAGATTGAATAAAGCAAGGAGAAAAGAAGGATGGAGGGAAGAAAGGAGGGAAGGGAGGGAAGGAAAAAAGAGAGAAGAAAGAAAGTCAAGTTGAAAAGAAGGATGGAAAGATAACAACATGTTTCTAACTCTTTAGAAAAAAAATATTTTTTCTGTATTTCCTGAGATGGTTAGTCCCTCAGTCTATCATAACTTTCGTGTTCGTTAAGGTTGGAGGGGGAGGTCTGCCTGTACTGATGATGGCTGTTCTTCGGTAGCCTTGGCGTGGGACTTTTAAAAGTTCTGGCATAGCAGTCAGGTGAATTTGAGCTTCAAATCCATGATCTTTCACTTATTAGCTGGTTTTCCTCGGAAAAACTGTCCAGCCTCTCTGGGGTCGTTCTTCCAGGCTGTAAATGTGTCTAACAGCACCACCCTTAGAGTTAGCCGTGGGCCTTCACCGGGATGATGGGGCAAAGGGCTGCCTGCAGGATGCAGCACAGACGAGCCCATGCTGACTTTGCCCGTTGTTCCTGCTCCCAGATTGCCTGTGGCGGGCCCGGTCCAGCACATCTCGAGAAAGAGAAAACACCGGAGCCTGAGGAGTTGCCCACATATCCCACCTCCTTGCCCCCTCTCCTCCCACTCCCCAGGTTTCCCGGAGCCCACAGTATTCCAGGCACCAAGCTGCTCCCTCTGTGTCCTGGGACGCCCTCTAGCACTTGGCACCCTTCACCTTTTTCTGGATCACAGAGCTCCTTGAGAAACTGGTGAATGTTTTTTATCCTTAGCTCAAAGAGGTAATAAATACAAAAGCATCTCATTATTATGTGCATGCAGTGTTGGTGCCACAGACACCCCATGTGGAACCCATCCTTAGAACTCAGTTAAGGGCCGGATCTGGACAGTGGTGGCACCAGGCAAATCCAGGCCCTGTCTCCTCCACAGTTGATGTTTTACACCCGAATGCTCGCTTCCATGGCCGCGGTGTGTTCGTTGGCCACAGCTGAATTGTAGATCCTGAGCCCACAATGTGAGTGGCAGTGCCCATGTGAGTTTGGCAGAGGTGACTGCCCCTTCCCCATCAACCAGGCCTGGTGGAGCATTCTGCCCGAGGACGGGGAGAAGGTGCCCAGAGAGTTCTCATGCTCTCTCTTTTGCTTATTCATCAGGTCATCAAATAATCAGAGAAAATGCAAAGTGACTACCTTGTTTAAGTGACTATATTATTTAACCCCCACAACAACTCTGGGCAAATTTGTTATTTTTTCCAGACTATGTATGTGAGAGCCCAGGAGGGGATGTGACTTGATCAAGGTGACATTAAGGAGAATGAATAAAAGTCAGGAGCCAAATCCACACCCAAAGCCGGCACTTTCATATTCCAGTGCAGTTTAGTCCAAACCAGACCGGGGCTTCTGCCAAGATTCAGCAACCTACTAATAAAATTAGGATGCTAACCAAGGAGAAGGAAGGAGCAACTCATCCTCATGAGTGGTTTCCTACATATCCAGAGACACATCCAGAGGACCCAATGTTAAGGCAAAATGTGTGAGGTCTCACTGGCCACAAAGACTCTGGGGGCAAGAATCTGAAGGAATGAAACTGAGAGCAACTGTGGGGGAAAGTCTCAATAAATCTTCTCAATAAATCTCACTGGAGACACAGCAGTGCCGAATGCCAGGCCTTGCTGGTGCTAGAGATGGAAAGATGGATGACCCTTGGCCCTGGTCTCCAAAGAGTCCACAGCCTCATGAGAGAGAGGATGATACGTGCAACACAAAGTAACAATAAGGTATTTGTGAAGTGCTGCAGGGGGGTGAAGAGAATAAATAATTATGCCTAAAAGTGATGAAAATTCCCTGCATGGTGGTGATAGAACAGCTGGATATTGAAAAAAAAAAAAAGAAATGTAGCTGCTTACTGTGCAGAAAAGAAAAAGGGAGACATTCCAAGCAAAGGAAAGAGCATGAAAGTGAACAGTGTATGTATTAGTAACAACAATGTCTACAACATCAGTGGCTATGACAACAAAGACTTACATCGGTCTACTTCACACACCTAATGAGGGTCTGGGGTGGGGCTGGGAGCTGGGAGCGAGGATGCCGCTCCACACAGTGACTACGGGACCCAGCTAAACGGATAGCCTCCATGGTCCTCAGGCAGGGGATGCCACAGCAGGAAGAGGAACCCTGGCTGCTAAGAACTCAGTCCAGGAATGACACACTCTATTCCGATTCCTATCTCATCAGCCAGAACTGGCCATTAGACCCCACCTAACTCAAGGGCACTGGGAAGTGTTTCCCTCCAAGAACTCAAGACAGAGAGCAGAGCCGTATCTAAGTGAACACTGGCTGTCCCTTCTGCAGTTTGTTTAGGAAAATGCTAATGATTTGATTTGTTGGCTCACAGCCATATGTTCTGAGCACACCAGGACAGTGTGCTCTGAATAAATGTTTTGGGTTCCTTTCTGTCTTGACTTTCTGTAAGGCAATTTGCCCTGATAATTAATTAGGGAAGGACCATATGTGTTTGCATAAGAAATGAACAAAAACAAGATATTCTAATTTGTGTTCACAGACGCTTCAGAAGAGCAAGGAAACAAGTCTACGTCAAGCAAATGCCACATGTGGAGAAGGGCATGCAGGACAGTGAAAAGAATGATCCCATCCTGAAAAATCTCCCAAAGACAAACTTGGTAACAGCTTGAAAAACCCAGTTTCCTAACTTGGTACCTCCAGCTGTCCAGAAATCATCTTACCTTCCCTGAATCCTGCAACAGGCATCTCCAGCTGGAACCCTTGGCTGCAGCTTGAGGCAGTGGCTCCTCTGATTCACTTCCCAGCTGGACCCGAGTATGCTCAGCCCTGTAGCCCCGCCCCTCCCACTGCACCAGTGGCGCCAACATTACCCACCGGTGTTTTTACTCGTTTCTGTAGAGCAGTCTGGCCCCTCCTAGACTCAGGGCTTCGGTCTCTCACCGCCAGTCTCTGGGGCACACCTGCCCTCTCCTGGCCTGAATCCCCTTTGGATCCTCAGCCTCACATCTTAGGGATTTTCCTTCCTTCTTTTCTGCACAGTCATTTCATTCTCCCACTGTAGCTTTTCTTCCCCGCTTCAGCTCCTCAGGTCAAAAGCAGTGCCATGGGGGAACCACACCATGCTCCTGCCCTGCCCAGGTTCTAAGCCGCTGACACCCACATCTCTGCAGGAATCTCTGAACCAGCCTGTGCACACCCAGGCACGCTCCTTCTAATCTATTCTCCACAGCTCAGCTAGAACAGAAGCACAGAACACAGTGGGTAAAGGTGCAGGCCTCTGAGTCATCTCGAGTCCTAGGTATTTTACTTCCTTGGGCCTTCCTATCTGCAAAGGACAGATAATCACCAGACTTATCTCGTTCATTTGTTGTGACTGGGAAATGCAATAGTGTGCAGAGCACTTACCACCATTCCTAGAAAAGTGTACGTGTTCCATATATTTCACCCGTCATTGTCATCATCATCACCATTGCAGAGCCTCTATGCTCAGAACTGGCCCAGCTTCTCCTGCTAATCGGACAGAGAACAGCATGAACCTCCCTGGCTTCAGGCACCACAGCTCTAGAAAGGACGTGTTCCTGCTTCAGGCTCCTACTCACGGGGCCCACACTGGCATGTCAGCCCCTGAGACTGTGACCAGCCTATGAGGCACCATCACAGTTACACAGCAATAGCTGGACATTGGCTTGCACAGTAGGGCACAGAGCACCATTCCTGAGAAGTCAGAAACCCTGTGTCCGTGAATGCAGGTGAGTTTGAGAAGTGGGTCCTTCAAGCAGGACAAGTGACAAGATCCTGTGCACAGACAGAGGACAGCCCAAACACTGGCACAAGCCTCCACAGCGTCTGCGATGTGTAGTCTACTCTTGTGTCACCACGTGTTGCCTCAGAGATACAACCAATCTCAGCCCCTCCGTCTGCAAAGCTTCCTGAATCCTTCTCTTTTCAAGGAATACATTTCCTGGTAAAACAAGACCCAGGGGCAAGTTTTCAATCCATATAATAATATATCACTGCATTTGCCACAAACTCTTGATTCAACAGAACGACTTTTGTGTGCTTACTACTTGCCCTGGGGATAGACCGTGAACAAGAGAGACAAGGGCTCTGCTCTCATCACCTCAAGCTTTAGCAAGAGAGATAGATAATAAACTGGGAAAGACATAAATGAGTAATAGGGCTTCGGAAGGTGGTAAGATCAACAGATGAAATATAACAGAGATAGAGAAGGTTAGAGGGAGAGAGGACCCGTGAAGGGGGCTGCATGTGGCCACGGGGAAGATGACAATGCTTGTAATCCAAATTATCCAAATTATGTGTGCACGGGACAAGGACACACAAAGCAGGGTAGTGTGGAGGAAGGACAAAGTGATGTGTGCTGGCACCGAGAAGCAGCTCAATGTATGATGGGTGTCATGTTCGAATACACTGAGTGTCGCCAAGGGTGACCCAGGTACGGAGCTTCTGGACTCAAGGGGAAAACGGCCAGCTAAAAAGCCAAGTTGGAAGCACCTCTTCCCCGGGGAGGGCCCTGCGGCAAGCTGCCGGTGGCCATGCCCTGCCTTCAGACTCGCTGCCTGAGCTGCCAGCTTCCACTTGCGTGTGGCTGGCTGGGAACCAAGAGGCCTTTCTCTCATTAAAGCATCGCGCTCTATTCTGTCCTGTCGTGTCATAAATAAAGGCACATTGATCTCATAAAATGGCATCTCTGGCTTTGGTGTGAGTGGGTGCCTGAGGACAGATGATTGTGCCTACTCAGGATAACTGAACACAGAGGAGCGAAGCCCCTCCATGGGCCAGGGAAGGCTCTGGAGAGGGGCAGCCAGCAGCCACCAGGGCGCTCTGGGAAGTGACATGAAAACAGCCAGGCAGAGCATCTGGCAGGTCAGGGCCGAGCTCACATGCCTCGGAGCTCTCGTTCTTCCTCACTAATTGTGCTCCCGCTGGTGTCATGGATCAGAGAGCAGCGGCCAAGGCCACGGGGCACAGGAAGTGCAGGTTCACAAGGGCAGTCTGCATGCAGGCACAAGAAAAGCGATTAGGAAAGGCTGGCAGGTGACCGTGATCCACCTGGCCTTCAACCCCGGCTCTCAGTGCCTTCCCCGGACCTGGGAAAGGCCATCCTGTTTCCTGTGGACTCGACCAGAGGCAGTTCTAAGTGCAAGGAAGCCCCTGAGCTGCCCGGCTAAGATTCCAGGAAGGAGAATCCTAAAAGTGTGCACCGGCATGTACGGCTCAATGTTATTCTTTTCTGGAGAAAATGTGCACAAATTTTACTCAGTCTCAAAAGCACCAATGGCCCCACATAACATTAAGAGACAGAGCTCTCACAGCTCACTGTGCCAGACAGTATCCGGAGCCCGTGGACCACCTCTCAGGAGAAGAACCTTTCTACAGAAGGGACAGGAAATGGAGAGGGGAAGGGAAACTGTGCCTGGTCCCGGCACTGTGTCTATTGCTTCACACCCCATGTCTAATGCACTCATCCTCAGTAAGTGGCAAGGCTGCCATGGTTTCCCCAATTTGCAGACAAGAGAACCAAAACTCCAAACAGTTGAGCAGGTTGGCCAGGATGGACACTTACTGTGGCAGATTTGGACCCAAAGTTGTCCTGTTCCAAGCCATGCTTTCTCCACTTCCTCGCAGCAATTCTTTCAAGTCACCAGCGCCATGGAGTGCGACCTCATGGTCGGGCCACATGAACACGTCAGGTCCAGATGGGCCAGCCCTGCACCGTCCACATGAACTCTGACGCAATGTTTCCAGAGCAGCATTGTGCATTCAAATCAACACCCTCTTCCATCGAGCAAGGACAGAAAACTCCAAATGACCGCAAGAGAAGAGAAACAAGGATTCCAGAGCAGATTCTGCTTTTGAAGCTTCTGTGATTGAAATCTCATTGTCAGGTAGGGCTTGGGGGCTTCCCTCTCCTTAAAGGTCTCTTCCAGCCCTGAGGTTCTAAATGGGGTTCCCACACATTGTGGGTCCTTTGGGAAGCCGTAAGTGCCTGGACGGATGAGTGAATAATGTTCCTGCTGGCATAAGATTTTAGCAAAGGCAACATGAATGGCATAGGCTCTACCCCATTCAAATCCCCGTTTCACATGAGAGAATCGGGACAGGACTGGCAAACGACCTACCTGATATTAACCCCTATTTTTGGTGCCTGCACTGGGCTCAGCAGGAAGGCAGATCCAGCGTGACGTGCCCAGCAGGAAGGGCCTTTTCCTTTTTGCCTGCCTTACCTTCCCATGCCATTTCTTAGCTCTGGCTCAAGCCTAGAGTGTCTTGTCCAACAGTTCAGGTGTGATCCCTGTACCTATGACAAGGTACTGTGGAAGGAGTATGGCTTTGAAGTTAGATCACTCTAGACCAATTCATCTCTGCCAAGGCTGAGTGTGTGACCTTGAGTAAATGTCTTACCTTCTCTGACCTTCGGACTCTTCCTATAGAAAACAGGAACAATAATATCTATCGCCCCGGGGAGTTGCAAGGACTCAGGGAGATGGAGCATATAGAGCACGCAGTGGGTTCTAATGCATGACAAGAATCTCTCATCATATTCCAGCCCTAATTGTGACTGCGGCTGAGCCAGCAGCACCAGCCTGGAGTCGGAGACACTGCGCCGCTGGCCCCACGTGGAATCCCCTGCCCTTGGGCTGGTCACGTGCTCTTCCCTTGCCGGTTGCTCTTTAAGAAGAACCAATTTCACACTTCCAGATAGATCCACACTCCAAATTGTGTTTGTTTTAAAATAATGAATAGTGGCATTATTATCCCTGCCGCTCTCCAGGGTGCTCTGTGCTGAATGTATTCCTCATGCGTTAGCAGAGCTTCACTGCGGCAGATAAATGGGCCAGCGCCTGAGCTGAAACACACGGAGGAAAGGAAGTCTCACCCCGCCTGTCTCCCACTGCTCCTGGTGAAACCCTCCCCCGAGGCTGCCAGCAAGGCCCTGGGTGCTCCAGGAAGCAGTCACATGTAGGCTCCAGGAGTGCTGGGCACACAGGCAAGGAGGGAACAGCCAGGTCTCTGTCATCCCCCTGTCTCTCCCCATATCTTGGATGACAGCCCACAGTGGGTAGAGCTCTTGTGGAAGCCAAAAAAAACCTGAAGGCACAGCAAATGGTGTCTTGCAGAAAACAAAACAACAAAAGTTGCGTGTGCATCGAACACCAGGTAAACTCAGGCTGCTCACATGAGACGTGGCCATTTCCAGGGATGCAACCCTTGCTCGGAGCAATCACACACACAGGAGTCCTGAGTTCAGTCATGTTGCTTTTCCTTTTGTGGCCTGGAGCAAGAAGCTACTAAATCTCTGTGCTTCCTGGTAGTGAAGACGAGGCGAGGGTCACCATAAGGCGTTTGTTGCTTTCGGGAAAGGAAATGGAGGTGCCTCTTCCTGTGTCCTGTTCCTCCCACTGGGGTGGCTGGGGGTGGGAATCACTTACCATCTGGTAGGACGGGCCTGCCTGGTCTGTGCACATCATGTGCTGAGTTAAGGGCTAGCAAATGTGTCTCTGTTCTGGATGCCACCTTCTCTGCTGCACTGCGAGGAGGGCCATGGCTACGGCACCTCTGAGTCATCCTGAGCTTGGAGACACAGGAAAACCATTCAGTTAATGCCTCCCATGATGAGGGGCTCCCAGTGCTCATTCTCTGACATGTATATTCAACACAATGACACCCCAAGTCCTAGAGCTAGCTTGACTGATTGAGGGAAGGAGACGCGCCATCGCGCAAATTCAAATGTGCATTCTTTTCCTGAACCACTGTCCCATAATACTCGCTACATGAGGTGTGTTATTTTGTGTTTATTTCAATTGTGGGATTATATTGCACAATTTAATCATTGCTTTATTTTTGTTAAAAATGCTAATTTGTTTAAAGTAAACATGTAATATCCATAATTTCTATGACCATCTTTTCAATTTCTTCAGGTTTTGTAAGATACCAGGGGTCTCAAAGATAGACGTGTCTTGGGTCTCTCTCAACCCCTCAGTGGTCTTGCAGGAGTAAGTGTGCCCCCAACTCCCTTCCCTATCCTTTGCCTCATGTGACAAATGCTTCCCATCTCTGCAATTCTTCTCTGCTTCTTCCTGCATGTGTGGCCTCCCAGGACTCTGGAATAGAGTTCTGAGACACAGAGGTGGGTTTTCAGGTGGGCATCGTCAGAGCAGGTGATCTGCCTGAGGTCAAGATCTCTGCAGGTCCAGGCGAGCATTGTGCATGTGTTTACTGTGGCTGATCAGAGCTGTGTTAGGAATACAACACAGCTGCTTTGCTTGCTTTGTTCTCTGCACACATATTTCCCAGGAGGCCCTTGCAGGGAAAGGTGACTCGTCAATGGCATCTGCAATGAATTTGGTTGTTGCTGGATCCTCTTATCAAATATCACCAGAATATCAGCTGGATATCTCCAAATAGCTGTGAGAGTCAGCGTAGTGCCAGCTCTCACATGATCGACATTTTGCATCTATTCAAAATCCCCAATAAAAGGGTCACCCACCAAGCTGTGGGGTTCTGAGGATGTGGAACTGAGCTTTGCCTGATCTCTGCCTTAATTGTCATCTGTCCCACATCAGACATCAGTAGATAGAAGCAGAGCCACATCCACCAAATGAGACCCAAGAGCTAGAAGCATCTGGCTGGCAATGTGCCCTTGGGCCTCCTGTCTTTAATTTCCTTTCCCTTGGCCACGGCCACTGGGCTGGCATCCTGGTGCATTCTCTGAGATCCCTCTGCCTAAGCACCTTCCTCGTGTCTGTTCCATTCAGCAGTGGCTGGAGACCAAAACTGTGGCAGGTTCCTCCAGTTCCTCAGTCTCAGAAATGAGGTATGACCTAGAGTTCCCTGTGTAGTCCTCAGCCAAGGTGCTGGCAGAGCACTTAAAATGGGGAGCTGAGGTCCCTGCAGAAATGTCATCTACCCCTCTTTCCTGCTGAGAACCCCTAGCCCTCCAGCTATCCAGGACTTAAACTTGAAAGGTTTAGGTGAAATTCGAAGACAGAAGTCGGAGCTTTATATATGTAAATATCTTCTCTGTCCCCACACCAAGCCTCCAATCTCTGAGCTGTGCTGTCTTCCTGGAGAAGCAGTGTAGGGGGTACATCATTTCCACATTGGCCTATGACACCCACTAGTAGACCCTGGGTACCAGTAGGAGCTGTAACCACAGATTCCTCTAACTCAGTTGCTCTCAGACAATAGGAAGCCTCAGAATCAAGAGTGGGCCTGCTCAAATGCAGATTGCAGGATGCCTCCATAAGTGAGCCTTATTCCACAGATCTGGGTTGGGCTTGAGAATTTGCATCTCTTAAAATTTCTGGGTGACCCTGAAGCTGCTGGTCCAGGCCCATACTTTGAGATCGACAGTTGGAACGCACTTCAGGGTAGAGTCGCCCTGCCTATTGGAAGCCACACGGGGCGAATCTGTCCCTCTCTATTGCAGACTTGTTCACTGTGCTTCTTTCCAGAGACTCTGGCCTTCCATTGTACCAGCTCCCTTAGAAATGTTCCTCACTTGCCCCAAGGCCATGTCCTTGGGCCTCTCTCAACCCCTCCCTTCCCTATGAATAACACAGCATAGGGGAGGCTGGCGTAGAGTGGCAGCTTTATGTGCCACATGGGGTGGGGGCTCCTCCTGGGGAGTTTCTTATCCACTATTCTGTGTCAGCCAAGAGGTGGGGCTCCACTTCCCCACAGATCTGTCTGTGTCACTCACTCAGTAGCCTCTACCTCTGGTTCCCAGAGAAGCTGCCTTTTCTAGACTGCCAGTCAAACATCTCCATGCCTCTCAGGCCAAGGAGGGATCAGAACAGCCTTTGGAGAATTTTATCACATATAGGAAAACAGTGGGAAGTTTAGGCACGAATGAGATTACGTGACCCAGGTATATTATTCTGCCACTAGCAGTAGGCATTTCTGAGTTTCAACAGTTGCAGAAGAAGAGGGACACAGCAGTGGGTCTGATTCAACTCAATCCCACCATCCTTTACTGAGAAATCCCGTGTGCTGGGCACTGATGTGCCCCAGAGCTGCCTGGTAACAACTGTCTCAGAAGTTCATAAGAATGGCCATAATGAAGCCTGATGTTACTATTACTGCAAGGATCAGCGGCAGACGTGCTTGCATGCAGCCCACCTTCCCCTCCCATCACAAATGCTAACTGGAATCTTACTCCAGGTCCTGCTCTGGGCACTGTGGATCTGAGGGGAGAAGAAGACGGGCTCAAGGAATAGTGGAAGATCGCACTGGCTGTCAAAGTCCTGGTAGGAAAGAAATGGCACACTCCAATTGGACCCTTTTTAGGAGCACGCAATAACAGGACTATTTGCAAAGATGTAGGCAGAGTTTAGGAAAGGAAAACAAAGAATGGTGCAACGTCCTGTCTGGTCAGTAGCAGCAGGATGAGCCTGTAGCTTCCATCGTCGTGATACAGTGAGTAGAGGGTAGGGGGAGATGATGGGTGCCTGAAAGGAGCTGTGGCTTTGGATAAAGGATGCAGACAGCCTGCAATGGAGCTACTGGAAAGAGAGGCCGGAACAAATGGCTCTCTCTCCTTCTCTGCAGTCTCCTACTGGGGCTGCCCATTGGATTCACTCAAACAAAGCCAGGCAGCAAAGGAGCCCATGGATGCAATCCATACACTTCAGCCTCCAGGGACATGGAGCAGGGCACAGCAGAGTGGATAACAGAGTGAGAGAGAGAAATGGAAGATGCCTGACATATTTCCCAAAGACTGAAACTACATTTGAGAGGAAGGGAGACCTGAGGATGGACATTTAATCCCAGACAGAAAGGGAGGGAGAGCTGGCTAATACAAAAAAATCAAAAGACTCTAAACATGGATACTCAACTTGGTGTCCCAAATACTTTTTTTGAATGAAAGAAGATAGGGCTACAAACCTTAAGGATTACAAGACACAAAATTATACCAAATGACTCAACTCTCACTACAACAGAAGCTCCACTCCCATATTCAATGTTGGAAAATAGGAGAGGGCACATTAATAAGAAGGTAGGCAGGGACCTCATAAGGGTTTGGAAGGGTGTTAATATTTTCTTTGAGTCCGGAAGGAAGGGAAATCACTTCAATAGGAAGAAGGTCACAGCATGTAGGACATAGTTTGAATAAAGGCATAAAATCAGAAGAATAAAGGTGTATTCAAGGATTGGTGAATTGCCAAGAATACACAGTACACTGAATGGGGAACGTAGTGAAATTCATACGAAAAAGCCGACTGTTGCCAAATTGAGAAGATTTGGGAATGACAGACAAAGAAGCACAGACTTCGTGATGTATGCAATGGAGCATGTTTGAGCAGGGAGTGACTTGCTCAGTCTGAAATGTGCTGTGACACCAACCTACCAGCTAACTCAAGTGTAGGACAGAGTAGAGGACACTGAGGCTAGATGTAGAAGGTCAGCCAAGAGGCAAACAGTGAAGAGGGAAAATGACTATGGACAGTGGGCGCAGGAGGAAGGGAAAGCTGCAAAAATGTTCCAAGGTTAGCAGCAAAGCTCATGGGTCCCTAGACCTCAGGGTGTAGTGAAGAGAAAGAAACCAATTTTGCTTGTGAAGTTTCTTGAGAATCTTTCTATGAAAATGTTTATGCCATTCATCATGATCATGTGGGGTGAGGTGGGGGGTGGAATTCAGTTGTGTGACATCCAAGTTGAAATACTAAATTTGGTAGCTGGAGGTACGGATCTGATGCGGGAAGCTACAATGAGGCGATGGGTTTCAAGGAGGTGAAAACTGAGGCAAGGAGGTCAGAGTCAGGGACCATTTAAGATTGTGACTGGTCTGACATAGGCAGCTCCAGCTTGGGAATGGCTCTACAGATTGTCTGATGAGTTCGGTGATGAATGCTGAAAGGGAATAGGAAGGAGGGGTCCAGTGGTGACAAAAGAGGGTTTGGAATTAGGCAGCTGGGTTTTAGCAGCCTCATTCACTAGATATTGAAAAGCTCTGAGATAAAAGCAGCGGAGAACAGGTACGTGTCCCTGGTCATGGAATACAGTGTATGGAAGACCAGGCCCTTTCCAGTTTAGAGTCTACTCACCTCTGTGGACCAGCTTCCGGTTTCCTCTCTTTGGAAAGTATTAGTTTCCTATGGCCGCTATAACAAATCACCAAAAACGTGGTGACTTAAAACAACAGAAATGTATTATCTTTCAATTCTGGAGGTCAGAAGTCTGTAATGGGTCTGGTGGGGCCAAACCCAAGGTGTTAGCCAAGCTACATTCTTTCTGGAGGTTCTAGAAGAGAAGCTATTCCATGCCTTTTCCAGCTTGCAGAGGCCACTGGCAATCCTCAACTCCTGACCCCTTTCCTCCATCTTCAAGCTCTCACATATAGGGATGGTTGCGATTACACTGGACCTACCTGGACCAGCCAGGATGATCTCCCCATCTCAAGATCCTTAACTTTGTCACACTTCTATGCTCTGTTCACCATGTAAGGTAACATATTCACAAGTTCTAAGGATTAGGACATGGACATTGTGGGGAGCCATTATTCTGTCTTTCACAGGGAATATACTTTGCCCTACTTGGAATGCCCTAGAATATTCCAGAAGTCCATTAAAATGCAGCTCACATAGCACTTCCTTAGAATTCATTTACTGACACTCCTGGGCAGCTCCTCCTTCTCTCCACCCTGCTCCCACAGGATGGGGTCCATGCCTCGGGAGATCATCAGGCTGATTCTACTGTCACCATGACCTTCCCCTCCGAGAGTGAGAGCCAGAAACTTGGTCAAGTCACTTCCATATGCTCAGGGACCTGCATAGGCTTGGTTTTTAGGATGGATAGATGTTTTGGTTTTTCTTTAGGAAGATAAGAAGGAAGGGGAAAACAGAAGAGCTAATGGAGGGGGGGAAAAATAGGAAGGGGAGTGAAAGTGGTGCTTGAGTCTATTAGAGTTAGGCCTTTTCTGCATTGTTTTTAGTTTGACTTCCAAACAACACAGTCTGGCAAGCATTATAATCCATATTTTACTGCTGAGCAGATTGGGACTCGGAAGAGAGAACTGCCTTGTCCCAGGTAGAGCTGGGGAGCTGTGAGCTGCGGGCTGCCTGGCTTTTACCGCCATATTATCGATCGTTATCCCCTGCGCTACTCCACCTGAGCCGGGCTGGACAGTGGGCTGTCCTGTAAACACATTCCTCATTCCCACCACAGCGCCTGCATGCTTGCTGCTCGCTCTGCTAGAATATTCTCTCCACATTGTCACATCACTTGCTTAGTATCTTTAGGTATCTGATCAACTGTCATCTCACCAGTATGGCCTCCTGTGACCATTCCTTCTTTTCTTCCTCCAAAACACTCTCGAACTCCTTGCTTTTGTAAGATTTTCATCAAAACACTTTTAACTAGCTGAAATCAAATAATATTTTTTTAATATAAAGGTCTAAGAAGGCAGAGACTTGACCTATCTTGTGAATGCCTGTGTCCCCAGAGCCTAAAAAATATCTAGCCTAGAAAAGGCACGTCTCAATCAATGTCTATTGAATGAATGAATGAATGAAGTGTGAGACACAGTAATGATACAGGACTGTTAAGAGCGTGAGATTCCAGGAAATATGTGCTGGGGAGGGGGAACCATTAGGGATAAGTTGGCACTTGGGGTGGCTCTCAAAGTAAGATCAGGGGTAAATATCCACTTTGCACCAGGACAAGTGGGCAGCTTGGCAAATGTGCGGGCCCTGTGGAGAAAATGAAAGACACATGTCCATGTGTTCCCTGACGGCCTGCTTCATTCTGGTCCACATGACACATGGCATTTCAGACAGCAGGGTCTCATGGCCGAGGACATGGTTTGGAGCTAGGCCAGCTTGAACATCACAGCCACGCTTTGCCACTTACCAAACTTCAGCAAGTCAGTTACCCTCTCTGATCCCAGTTTATTTCCTCATATAATTAAGATGATAAATTCTAGTTTCCAGCATTTCCATACATGTACAAATTAGAGGAGGTATTTAAATCCCCAAGTATTTAAAGGGTGCTAAAGAAATCTCAGCTCTCCCCTTCCTGCCTGCTTCCCTAACTGGCCTAGACCAGGTCTAGTTTTTTTGCAAAATGTGCTGGCGTGTTTTTATTAGCAGTAATTTCTTTAAACTTCAGGGTCAGAGCTAAAGATTGTCACTGTCTCCTTCAGCTGACCCAGGGGAGTGACTGTGTTTTAATGGAACCATTTTCCTTCACAGAGCCTGCCCTGTGGGGCCGTAGCGGGGTGGCCATCAGCACTCGCTGTTCCTCGTGACCTTGGGTAGAAAGGACGACATAAGGTTCCCCCGGGCCAGCCAAGTACACAGGGAATCAGATGACGTGAGGCCAGCCTGGCTTTGCTTCCTGTCAGCAAGTCTGCCTCCAGCATCCATCCTCTCCCCACAGACCAAATGTGTCACAGCGGGAAACCATTCCTGCAGAACCACTTGGGCCCTGGGGCGAGACTCTAATCCCATTACCCACCAGTCTTCACTACAATAAGAGAAATTAGAGCTGGGAAGTTCCCACAGCGTGCCTAGAACTGTATCCTCTCCTGTCCTGAAGAGGGTCACTCCCACAGTCAGCCAACAGCAATAGTTTCTTAGAGAATAACATTTTTTCATGAAAAAGTCCTTTTAAAGGAGTCCAGCTCCAGTCACCTTCCATGTTTTCTTCTGTCACTTTCTGCTATTTAACTGAGTCACCTGAAAAAGGCCAGTGCGGATGCCGGGACCGCTTCTGAGTTATGAAGGCAGCCAGCCAGCCCCAGACCACAGAACCCAGTGAAACGCACATCCAAGTGGCTGGCACCCCTGGAGAATCTCTCTGACCCTCTAACACAGAGAGAACTTCTGCTTCCTGCCACCTTTCTGAGCACTGGAGAGAATCCAAGATCATTCTTAAAGTTGAGTTCTCAGACCAGTAGCCTCAGAATCATTGGAGAACTTGGTAGAAATGCAAATTCTTGGGCCCCAGTCTGACCTACAAGATCTAAAGTTCTGAGGGAGAAGCTGAGCCCTCTGTGTTCTAGTAAACCATCCATGTAACACATATGTGCACTCACTAGCTTAGAAATCCTAGCTCTTTGCAAAGTCACCAGGAATCTGGGGGATGCCTGGTGTAGGCAAAGAGGAAAGCTAAGGAGGGAAGGACATGCAGTGAAGGATAAGACCCGTTCACAGTGATTGACAACTGGCCAACCCAAGACAGGTCAGCTGGCTGACCCTGCCTGAAGCCCACCAGTTGCAGTCTACCCAGAAAGACCCTAGAAAGGAGAAACTCTCACAGCCTGGCTCCAAATCACAATGAATTCCTTGGCATTCAGGTGGTTCTATAACAGGTTTGGGGATGACGAATCATGACCAATCTCAGCCTTGTGATGACCCTCGTGCTCCCAATAGTGCATTAACCAGAGGAAAGGAGGGGAAGATGGAAAATCCCAACCATCCCAGGCCTGAGGTTTACTTGGGTTTTCCCTTTGACTGATTTTTTTTTTTTTTTTTGGAATTTCGATGGAACCCTGCGTGATGCTACCACCTGCAATTTCCCTCTCCAAGTCTGTCTCCTAAGCATGAGCTTTTTTTTTTATATTGAGAAGTTTACTGTGTACATAGAGTAAATAAACAAATCATTTAAGTTCATTGCATTAGATAAGAAAGATGAGTTCATGCTGCAATAAGAAATGCCTATGTCTCAGTGCTTAGCACACAATGCTCACACAAAGTCTGTATAGGTACAGAGGTTCTCCAGGGCACCCCCTTCCAGCAGTGACTCAAGAGGTCCAGGTTGTCTCCATCTTCTGACACAACCAACACAGCAGGGAAAAGAGTGCCAGAGAAGTCATGTGGTAGCTTTTACTGTTTCAGCCTGGATGTGATGCACATCACGTCCCCTCACATTTCATTGACTAGAACTGATGTTATAAGTTCCCCTAAAGGCAAGTGGGCTGGGAAAGGTGCAGCTCTATGTGCCCTGCAAGAGAAAAAGTTTTGATGAACACACAACATGTTTTCCAGTAAACATGGCTTAAAGAAAATAATAAAATGAATATAAATACCTGCCACTCAGCTTGACAAATAGACTTCTATGGTATCAGGGAAGGCCACGTGAGCCTTACCCATTGCATCACCCTCTCATAGGAAAACTCTGTCTTAAATTTTGTGTTAACCATTCGCTTCTCTTTGCAATAGATTCTAACACTTGCCTGAATTTCCTTAAGAAATATGTATAGATTTTCTGTTCTTGAACTTTACATAAACAGAATCATAGTGTATATATTTTTTCCATGGCTGCTTCTTGGCTCAATATTATGTTTTTGAGATTTATTCACACTGCAATGTGCAACTTTAATACATTTATTTTCACTTATGCCCAGTATTGTAGTGTGTGATTTGCCAATATTTATTTAACCATTCTGCTGTTTATATACATGTAGGTTGTTTCCATTTGTT
The DNA here is from genome assembly GCA_004363605.1 of Indri indri. Classification (NCBI taxonomy): domain Eukaryota; kingdom Metazoa; phylum Chordata; class Mammalia; order Primates; family Indriidae; genus Indri; species Indri indri. The sequence goes on from RJWJ010012811.1 coordinate 41,507, forward strand.
TGCTAACTTGAATAATGCTATTATGAACATTTGTATATGTATCTTCTCATGAACTTTATCAAGAGTATTTTAGGG
>RJWJ010012812.1:0-41194 GCA_004363605.1 Indri indri
TAATAATTTAGTTTTTCCTTTGTCTCCTGATTGGGTATTTTCCCCCATTAAAATATTTTAGCAAAAGGAAAATCAAACAATCAGTTTATAAAAAAGTCACAATGTATTATTAAATTGTACAGGGCTCTTGATATCTCTGACAACAGTAACTGGTACAGTGAGTTGGCAACAGAAATACTGAAGCTCTATTTATGTGTTGCTACAAATCTGTAGCTGTTCTTACTGTACTATACAGTCAGGAACAAACCCTGAGGGCTTCTGGCATGAAAATATTACATTGATAAATGACAGCCACAACGCTGAACAGTAGAAGGAGCTGACAAAAGGGCAAAGTCAACGCTTACAGAGTGCTTACTATGCAGCCTATTACCTGCAAACACTATAGAAACCATGCACGAGTGGCTGAAAGTGTGTGTGGAGGTGTGTTAGGAAGGTAAATAAAGGTAAAAGAAATAGAATGGAGCCTGGTGTGGTGGCTTGCACCTGTAGTCTCAGGTACTCAGAAGACTGAGGCAGGAAGATCGCTTGAGCCCAGGAGTTTGACACCAGCCTGGGCAACATAGCAAGATCTCCATCTCCGAAAATTTTTTAAAAAATTAGCCAGGCATGGGAGCATGTGCCCATAGTCTCAGCTAATGGGGAGGCTGAGGCAGGAGGATCTCTCGAGGCCAGGGGTTCGAGGCTACAGGGAGGTATTATCGCACCACTGCACTCCAGCCTGGGCAGCAAAGGGAGACCTGGTCTCTAAAAAAAGAAAAGGAAAGAAAAGAAAATGAAATGGAAAGGAGGAGTTGTATGTATGCCAGGAGCCTAGGGAAGCAAGTTGTAGTAGAGTGTAGAGGCCTGGGCTCTATAGCTTCAGCTGAATGACTTCGGGTTTCTGTATCTTTCCTAATATAATCAGGCTCTACTACATTGCAAGTAAAATCACTTTTAAAGTAAATAACTCCAAACTTACAGAAAAGTTGCAAAAATAATACAGAGAATTTACATATGTCCTTTACCCAGACTCACCATTTTAAAATATTTTGCCACATTTATTTTTTACCATCTTCTGTATTTTTTCTGAATCTTTTGAGAGCAGCTTTTACTAATATAGATCATGCTCCTTTAACCTTTGATACTTCAGTTTATATTTCATAAGAGCAAGAACATTCTCCTATGTGACTATACCACAGTTAGAAAATTTAATACTTTACTATATATTACAGTATACCATAGTATATAACACTGACACTGGAAAGTGGATCCCAAAACTGGGGTCTGTCCTGAAGGCCAAGAGGGTTCTTGGCTTCATGCAGGAAACAATGCAAGCATGAGCTGTAAGTTGGAAATGAAAGCAATATTTATTAAACAAACAAACAGCAAGCAGGCTACCCCATAGACAAAGTAGCCCCTGTACATTGCTGGCAAACTCTACTTACGGCTATCTCTTGATTATATGCTAAATAAGGGGTAGATTATTCATGGATCTCCTAGGGAAAGGGCAGAGGTTTCCAGGAATTGGGCATTCCTCCTCTTTTCATACCACATAAGATAATGTTCGGGGATTTTCATGGTGCTGGTGGGAGTTTATTTTAGCTTGTTAATGCATTATAATTAGTGTAGAATGAGCGGCAAGATCAGGCAGTGGGCGGTTTCTCCTCCATCTTGGTCTCACTTGGTTTCATCCGGTTCTTCCGTATCCTGTCCTTTGTTTCAGGAGCTGTAGGAAACTTAGCCTTGCTGAACCCCAATCTCAACACCATGCTCCTACCTGCCCTCTAGTCCATTGTCCTACTCATGTTCTCCAGGCATGTTTACCCTCCAGGACAGGAGCTTGTATTGCCTTTAATTATCATGTCTCTTTAGGTCTATTCATTTGGGGCATTTTCTCACTCTTTGTCTTTCACAATAGTGACATTTCTGAAGAATACAAACCAGTTATTTTACAGAATGTTCCTGTATTTTTTTTTTTTTTGATATTTATTCATGGTTAGATTCAGGTTATATATCCCTCTGCCAGAATACTAAAATCATGATGTGTATCCTTCTCAGGGTCTCTCTGCAGACTCAGGAAATCCACCTGACCCTCATGAGTGATGTTGGTTTTGATCACCTGGCCAAGGTATTATCCAGTTTTCCTGCTAACTACTGATTTCCCCCTGAAACTGATAAGTATTCTTTTGAAAGACATTTGAAGACTTTGTAAATATCCTCCTTCTCATCAAACACTCCCCTCCCTCCACCACTTCTGTATCCACTGAGGAGTCTTCCCCTAACAAATCTTTACTGCGATGGTTGCAAAATGGTGATCCACTCTTCCCTGCACATTTACCAGTTGGTATTCTACTCAAAGAAAGAGTCCTCCTTTCTCCCCCATTTATTTATTATCACTATGAACTCACAGATTTTTATTTTATTCAATATTTGTTTTGATGCACATACTGTCCTAGATTTAGTCAGTGAGGCCCCTTCAAGCTGGCTCCCGGGTCCTTTTAACATTGCTATCTGTCTCTGTCCCTGCCTCTCTCTCTACCCTTCCTTACTTTGTACTATAAGATGTTCCAGGCTCATTTAATACCTTCTAGGCCCAAGTCACGGAATCAGTCATTTCTCCAAGGAAATCTTCTTAGAGTGGAAAATGGTATTTAGAAACCAAGATCTGGGTATAAAGTGTGCTCATTGCTAGTGGGCCCTTTCAGGGGACAGATCTAGGAAATATGTATATGTATGTTTACGTGTGCACATATATATGAGCATAGATATGTGTGTGTATGATAAGTTCATACTGTTGTCTTTAATTCCAAGTCTACTCCATAGGAATCTTCCGTGCCTTCCCCCATTCCATATTGTATCTCCCTCCCTTCCTCCACAGTGAAAACCCTAGCTCCCCCAAACAATACATTTTCTCATTTGCTCAGTCGCACACTATGCATAAAATAGTTTAATTGCTACACCCATAACACTATGAAAAGAAACCATAAAGAAGAGTTTTAAAATTCTTTGCAGTTCTTTTATTTTCTAGGCTGGGGTATGCAGCTGAAATACTTTGTTTAAAACTTACGAATATCAGGTTTTTTTTTTAAACTCTCTTATGTTATTCATTTGTAATATACTTGAGTTCATATATTTCTGTTTCTATTCAATTTTTAGTCCCCTTCCCCATCTTTGTTGATTTTATCTTGCTTTTTGAATATGTAGAACATTATCACATTTCCAAAAGTCAAACCTAGGAAAAAAGTATACTCGGAGAAGTGTTGTTCCTTCTCCTATTCCTTCTACTTTTCCCTTCCATCCCTGTGTAGGTAATTTCATTGATTTCTAGTTTATTACTATTCCACATGCGAGTATGTGTTTTGCCAAAATAAGCAGATACATGTATGTTTTCTTATTTCCCCCTTTTTCTTACAGAAAAAGTAGCAGACGATATATACTCTTTTACGCTTTGGTTTTTTTCATTTAATAACATATCCTGGAAATCGCTCTACATCTGTTCATAGAAGCCTTCCTTATTCTCTTTTGTAGTCTTGCCAACAAAATGTTTTGTCAAGCTTTTGATTTTTTGCCAGTTGATTGGGGTGGGGGTGGGTGGGATAAATAGTATCTCTGTAGTTTTAATTTACAACTCTATGATGAGTGAAGTTGAATGTCTTTTCGTATGTTTATGAACTCTTTTGAGATCTTTACTATCAATTGTCTGTTTATACTTTTGCCCATTTTTATAGGATGTTTGTTTTTTTTCTTCAATGTTTAAGTTCTTTATATATCAGGGATATTACCCCTTTACCTATGATGTTGTGGAAATAATTTCTTCCAATTCATCATGTGTGTTTATTAATTGTAGTATTAATAAAATATACATAACACAAAATTTGCCATCTTAACCATTTTTACGTGTGTAGCTCTGTGGCATTAGTTACATTCACCATCCATCTCCAGAACTTTGTTCTCATCCCAAACTGAAACTCCATACCCATTAAAAAATAACTCCCCATTCTTCCCTCATGTGAGCCCCTGGCAACACCGTTCTGCTTTCTGTCTCTATGAGTTTGACTACTTTAGGAACCTCATATAAGTGAAATTATACAGTATTTGTCTTTTTGTGTCTGGCTCATTTAACTTAGCATAACGTGTTCAAGATTCATCCACATTATGGTACATATTAGAATTTTCTTTCTTTTCAGGGCTGAATAATATTCCATTGTACGAATATACCACATTTTGGTTATCCATTCATCTGATGATGGACACTAGGGCTGCTTCCACTTTTTATCTACTGGAAATAATGCTGCTATGAACATGGGTGTAAAACTATCTGTTCAATTCCCTGCTTTCAATTATTTTAGGTATACACTCAGAAATGGAATTTGCTGGACCATACATAGTAATTCTATGTTTCAATTTTTTTTTTTTTTTCGAGACAGAGTCTCACTCTGTTGCCCGGGCTAGAGTGAGTGCCGTGGCGTCAGCCTAGCTCACAGCAACCTCAAACTCCTGGGCTCGAGCGATCCTCCTGCCTCAGCCTCCCGAGTAGCTGGGACTACAGGCATGCACCACCATGCCCATCTAATTTTTTCTATATATTTTTAGCTGTCCAATTAATTTCTTTCTATTTTTAGTAGAGACGGGGTCTCGCTCTTGCTCAGGCTGGTCTCGAACTCCTGAGCTCAAACAATCCACCTGCCTCGGCCTCCCAGAGTGCTAGGATTACAGGCGTAAGCCACCACGCCCGGCCTATGTTTCAATTTTTGAGGAGCTGCTATACTATTTTCCATAGTAACTGTACCATTTTATATTCCCACCAACAGTGCACAAGAGTTTTGATTTCTCCACATCCTCGCTAACACTTGTTATTTTCTGTTTTTAAAAAATGTTTTATATAATAGCTATCCTAATGAAGTGGTATCTCATTGTGTTTTTTGTTTTGTTTCATTTTTCATAATCAACATAGGCAGTAGATTCCAGTTTGTCCTCATGAATTCTAGTTGTTCTCATGAGATCCACTTTAACCTTGCAGATTTCTACTTTGTCCTTGCAATTCCCCAGGTCACATCCGGATTTTCTTCTCACTGCCAGGTCTGTAAACCACAGTGACTTCAGGCCAGCCCTCACGCACAATGGAAACAGATGTCTATAGCCTTTTCTTCCACCCCCCACCTCTAATATTATACAAAGTTTAATCCCCATCATGCATACCTTATTCCATCTCACTTATAATGATTTACTTCTGTGATCAATCCCTAACTGATATGCGATTTATGTATGTTCATTGGGAGTTGAAGCTTTTTGCTATAAATCATCCCTCTTCATCTCCTTTCCGCTTCTCGGCCTGTTCTACTTTGTTTGATAGCAGATCACAGCTCCTGCCTCTTTAGAGTCAGGTTTTCCTTTATGGCCACCTTTGAAAAACTTTTCTTTTAAACGGCAAATGAAGCCCATTTGTAAATTGATATGACTGACACGGTTTGGTTCAGCTCCGTCATACTGTGTCCTACCATAATTATTACATGTATTATGCTATACTTATTGTGTCCCTTTCATTATTTGGTGGTGTATTCCTTGCTCTGTTTAGAACTTTTGGGGTTTTGGAGTAGGGTCCAATAGTTGGGAATATTTATATTTTGTTTTAGTGGTTAGGTTGTTATTTGTATTTTTCTATTACCCTTAATTCATTTTTGTTGTTGTTGTTTCTAACCTTTTAGTGTCTGGCCTGTGAGCTTTATACAGTATCCTTTCACACCCATCTACTCCCGATGGAACAGTCGGTGACATTATTCTATGTCCCCTTTGTTCTCTCCCTTCTCCTTCAATTGTTTTTAGTTGCACCTGTTCTCCTTCATTAGAAAGCATAATGTGTATACACTAATCTGTTAATATCTACTGAATATATGAAATCCTCTCCTTTAGTCATTTTTCTGGCTTCCTCAGTTATCTCTTGCTCAGAGGAAGCTCATTCCCTAAGATTCCTCGGGGAAGGCCCAAGTGTATGGTGTTCTCTGAATTTTTGCACTCATTTCACATCTGTTTGCCAAGGGTGGGTATAAAAATCCTTGGCTGGTACTTTCTTTCCTTAAGTTTCTTATAAATGCTGCTCCACTGTTGCGTTGCTTTGCATGTTGCTCTTAAGAGGTCTGAGGCCAGCCTAAATTTTTATCTCTATAAGTAATTTGATCTGTTTTGCCTTTAAAATCTAATAGTTTTTACTAAGATACATTTTGGAGTGGATTATTCCATACCATTTTTTCTAAGATACCTGGAAGGTACTTTTGATATAGAGATTGAAATTTTCTTTATTCCTGGATTATTTTCTGGGATTACAGTTTTAATTCTGTTTCATTGTTTGGCATTTCTACTTTAGTGATTCCAGTTACGTGTATTTTGGCTCTTCTGTCCTGGCTTTCATTTCAACCATTTCTCTCTGACTCGCCCTTTTACTTTATCTTATTTTCAATTGCTTGATTGTTTTCTTGCCATTCTTTGATGTCCTTTTACGTATTTTGTTTGGATGTATTCTCCCTTGGGCGTCGTGTAATTATTTTTTGTTCCTGGGATAGTTTTTGCCTCTATTTTCAATTTCTTTCCTGAATTCAATCGAGTCTTGTTGCATTTCTTTTTAATTTTTGTCTGGTCTGTTCTTAGTTTCTGAATTTCTGATTCTAGCTACATGTGCATGTGTGTGTGTGTGTGTGTGTGTGTGTGTATGCAAATTATTATGAATACATGACACTTTGTTCAGTTTGATGTGTGGTATTATAATTTTCTTCTGCTTCATGGTTTTTATTGGGGTGGGTTTCATCAGCTGAATTATTATGATTCATTTTTTCATCATTAGAAATGTGATTAATTTTGTTTTCTTTTTATATCTTTGTATGCAGTTGATTTGATGTTTTTCTGTTACTAGGGGTTTTGAGGCAAGTTCCCAGGTCAAGAGAGCTCTCTTTTATCTGTGTACTGAAGTGCAGTTTTTAACAGATAACGTCGCTGTTTGGGAGAGGATTGTCTTCTGTTTTATTTCTATAAGATCTTTAATTTTTCCTTCTGACTTCCTTCTTTTCTTTCGCTGCCAGGCCTCTGAAGGGCATTACCTTTTTTCTATTTATCTGACTTTTCCCCAGAAGCAAGGCTTCTTCAAGGCTGCCAACTTTTGTTCCATTTTCTTTCAAATCTCTTTCCTTGATCAATAAAGTTCTAAACCTGTGTTCAGTTTTTAGTTCTTGGTGTTGGACTTTCTCTTTTTAGAGGTGACAAACCCGGTGCTTCACTTAAGTTCCTAGCAATAGTGGAGGGAGCTCTGTTGGAATTTGATGTCTTTTTTTTCCTTCTGCCTAAGTAAACTGAAGTTCACTTCATGGCATTCTCTCTTAGCAATGCTGAAGGCTTGTTTGTGTTTTTGTTTTGTTGAGGAAATGCGCAGAGATTTACATTCAGGCAGATGCCATTATCCCCTAGGCTGGGAAGCTCCTGAAAACATTTAATGTATCAAGTACTAAGTAACATTTCTTTCTTAGAACACTGGAAACTTTGCATGTTACAAGGGCACCACCAAGGTTACACAGATTCTGTTACAAGAGAGATCTGTTTTCTTGTATCTTTTAAAGATGCCTAGTGTACTGAAAGCAACTAACGAAAACGAAAAGATTTAAAAATATTATAGTGTCCTCCTTCTTCCTCATTTCATGTTTATTTAAAACAGCAACACCCCTGCTATTAAGAGTTCTGTGCATCCCCAGAAAAATGTTCCTTTGAAAATTACCTTCACAGTTTCTACCTCGAGGCTCCCACCTCTGCCTAAATAAATAAATTAATTAATTGACACCAGGGGGTCAGGGATGTTTTGTTGCAAGATTACCAAGAAAACTGCAGCAAAGTCAGGGAGGGGGGTTTGCACCAAAAAAGTCAGGTCCGTTGGCCAATAAGAGAGCTTGTTAAGGGTCTGGGGTGGTCCCAAAGACCAAGGACTGAGGAGGTGACAATGTGGGCAGGAAAGGGCTGAGGCCCCCAGTGCCCCAGTAACCGAGAGTCCCCGTGTGCGTGTGCATGCGCTCCTCCCGCGTCCCGGGGCAGCCACCTGTCACTCACGAGGGAGGGGACGGCCGGCGGCCGGGCGCACGCAGAGGGGCGGGGCGGCGCCCAGGCTCCCCCGGCGGAGCGCGGCGTGCCGCAGCCATGGAGACGCGGCGGTCCCCTCCCGCGGCCCGCGCCCCGGCCCCCGCAGGCGCCGCCGATTGGTCGCCCTCTGCTCCCTGACCCCCTCGCTGCCTCTAGGCCGCCGCTTCCTGCTCGGGCGCCGCGCGGCGCTGCCGGCCCGGGGCGGAGCTCGGGTGCCCAGTGCGCGCCGCCGCGCAGCAGCCCCGGCAGGAGGAGGAGCCGCCGCCGCGCCCTTCCCCTTCCTGCGCTCCGCCGCCCAGCGCCCGCGGCCGGCCCAGGCAGCACTCGCGAGCAGCGGCCGCGGCCGGCGGCCGAGTCGGGAGAATGCGGCGGCGCTCGCGGATGCTGCTCTGCTTCGCCTTCCTGTGGGTGCTGGGCATCGCCTACTACATGTACTCGGGGGGCGGCTCCGCGCTGGCCGGGGGCGCGGGCGGCGGCGCAGGCAGGAAGGTGAGTGAGCGCCCGCCACGGCCCGGCCCCCGGGCCACCCCACCCGCGCCTCTGTCCCGCCGGGCCCACCGCGGGCCCGCCGCTCCCGCGCTCCTCTGCCCGGATCTCCGCTCCGGCCGCCTGCTCCGCCCCGGCCTCCCCGCGGGCGCCCGGGCCGGGGGTGCGCCGGCCCCTCTCCTCACCCCGGCTCCGGAGAGGGCGGCTGGCGCAGCCTTTCTTCCCCTCACCGCTCGCGACGTCGCCCCTCTCCTTGCTCCACGTAATTGGAGTCTCGTCCGGCCGCGGGGGTCCTCATCGCCTGTGGTGGGAAGTTTAGGGATGGGGGTGTTGGAAACACAAAGCGGGTGGGAGGGGAGAGGCGGCCGCCTTCCCAGCGCGTCGTGTACATCAGGGGAGAGGAGTCCAAGTTTCTTTTCAGCCCTTCCACACGAACGGCTGCAAATCCTCACCCTCTGCCCCTTGTCACTCCGCGGGGGTGGGCTACGGGCTTCTGCCACCTTCTCTGCTCCTTGTGTTCAGGGGGCGGGGGCGCAGTCACTGTGCCAGATAAAACCCCGGGCCGGCGTACACAGGGGCTACCGCGCCCCTGCGCCCCGGGCAAGGCCGGGTACGGCCAGCCCCTCGCGGCCCCTGCGTACGCTCTGCCCAGCCGGGCCCCAGCCTCGCGCGCGGGCCGGACGTGGCCTCCTGCGCTTGCACGGTTGGGGTCCGTCTTCTGTGGGTGTGTTTCGACCTGCTCCAGGGGCCGCGTGATTAGGCTGTGGAGAGCGTGTGAGCCTGTGTGCGGTTCCACGGCGTCGTCCCGCACTCCGGACGGCCCCCCCGGGTCTTCTGGAGGAATTACGCCGGGAGAAGCCCGGACGGCGCGGTCCTGTGGCCGTTCGCCCCCGGGAGAGGAGGGCTTCGGGCGCTGGGCTTGTGCACATGTAGGTCGAAGGGGTTTGTTCTGTTTTGCTGGCTAATCGGCTTTGAAAGCAGCGTTATCTTTTCCAAAAATCCCATAACCCTCATTTCTGTGATGTTTAGTGTCACCGCAAGCCCAGGAAATTGTGAGTTAGTGGAGGTGGGGTACGGGTTAGGTTGGACAGGGGAATGGTGTCCCGGAACAAACCAAACGGGACTGCCTACATGGACAGACTTTAGCCTTGAAGTCAGGCTCCTAAGTGTCAATGCTGAGATTTGGCTGCTTTAGAGGTTTCCTTCATTGCCTCATTCATTCATTCCCAGCTGAAGGTATTAGGTGGAGGTAGGTGTCTTACTTGGCTTTTGGTATATCTCATGGATTTGCTTTATCTAGAGGGCAGAAATGAAAACAGTCTTTCTGTGTGCTGAATCGGCCTAGCTTGCATCTGAGCTGACTTGGTACTCTCAGCCCTTTTTTTTGTTTTTTGAAATTGTATGTGTACGTGAAGACCCTGTTTGTTTATTCTTAAACAGTAAAGAGCATGCAGCCAGTGGAAGCAGTGCAGTCCTTTGAAAACTGTGTTCACGTTAAACCGGAATGATTTTAAAAACTTTGCTTCCCGGTAAACTGCGCCTTGGCTACTCCACATAGCCTGATGTGCTGGTGAGACCTGGCAAAGCTTTTTGCCTTTCATGCAAAGAAGACCAAACATATACACCACCCTTGGTGTTTCTTCTTCCTTGGTCTGCCACTTTCATTAGTACAAGTGATTAGAAACAGCAAGTGTGTGTTAGCTTCCCAGGCACTGGTTTCTCACTCTGTTGGGCTTCAATGCTTTAAGGCAGCCATCCCCAACTTTTTTGGCTCCAGGGTCCGGCTTCATGGAAAACAGTTTTTCCATGGGTTGGTGGGGGAAAGGAGATGGGAGCTCAGGGCAAAAATCAGGCGGTGATGCAAGCAATGGGGAGCACCGATAAATACAGATGAAGCTTGCTCACTCACCTCCTGCTGTGCGGCCGAGTTCCTAAGTTTCGTGGAAGACAGTTTTTCCATGGACAGGGAGTGAATGGGGGAGGTGGAGCTCAGGGATGATTTAAGGGCCGGTTCCTAACAGGGCTGGACTGGTACCAGGCTAAGGCTCAGGGGCTGGAACCACAGCTTTAAGGGGTCTTCCATGTAGAAGTCTTCAGACACCTCTAAAGTATGATTCTTAGTTTAAAAAAATCCAAGAATTCCTTGTGGCCTGGTGGCAATACTGACACCATGTAGAAAAAGTGGGGGGAAATGAACAATTATACATGGATTGGTGATTTGGGATTCTGTTCTTTCTGTCAACCAACTGTAAAATTTAATCCTAGCCCTTAGAATGATGGTGATTTGCTGGTTGAGGAAGAGGCATATAAATGCGGTAGCTTTTGAAATTTCAGAAGACTTATTAACTTAGTGCGGTGGACGCCGAGGCAAGAGGGGAAGCCCTAGGACAGTTCCTGGAGGAGTAAGTGGTACCCTGCTGTCCTCAGTCGCTGGTCTTAGGAAAACTGCGTAGTCTTCTCCCCTCCTGAATTGTCCCAGTGGGTTTAGACATTAGAACCCTCTCCAAATTTACTTCATCCTCATGATAAAAGAAAACATGTGGTCTGTTTATCTTGTAAAGTATGGACATGAAAAAGATAGCAGACCAAGCATGGAAATCAGAATTTAAGTACTAGCTATAGTTTTTTTTTTTTTTTTTTGAGATAAGCGGATTTATATTTCTTCTCTTGTTTTATACTGTTCAAGTCAGGGCTCCCATTCCGTGTTTAGCCAGTTTCTCCACATCCTGATGTTTTCACAGGGTACCAGGCTGCAGTATCAGGCTTTGGGATTGTCTGAGGGGAGTCTGATAGGATTTCTGCTGCTTCAGCAGCCCAAGCCGGGCTCGGCATTGTGTGCCCTGCCTGTTAAATAACTCATCACAGAACTGTTATTCTCCATTTGGCAAAACCCAGAAAGCCAGCTCACCTCAGATTGCAGATTTACTAAACGAAGCAGGAGTGAGTGCTGAAAACCAACTCCAGGCGTTGCTGCACAGTTCGGTGCTGAGGTTCAGGATATGTGTGTTAAAGCAATTTATGCATCATATTGTTTAAAATTACATTTCATTTACATTTCTGTTGATACCCCTCCCCCCATATTTTGCTCTTCCCCCTCTAAATTGATGATTTGCATTTCAAGGATGCCTTTCCTTTGAGCATCTTAAATGCTTTAAAATTTTCATCACGTTAAGTCTCCCCTGGGCCCTGGTATGTTGGCAGTGGATGGAGCCTCAGAAAAGAGGACCGGATTTCTGTTCAGATGAAGCTGCCTCTGGGTGAAGTGCGGCTGTCTAGGGTGGAAAGGGGAGGGTTTTCCAGTATGCAAAGAATGATCTCTGCCGAAAGCGTGTGCGGAGCCCAAGACCCGGTCCTTGCCTGTGCTCCCCGCATGCATGGAGGTCAGAGAAAGTTGAGGGCCGTGGCCCAGGGCCCCAGCAGCTTGTTCATTTTCCACGGTAGCGTCACCCTTCTTCACTGAGCTGGCGCAGATGCTGCAGCCCTTGCCTGGGAGTTGAAGGGTGGGGGACTTTGGGCAGGATCCCCCAGCAGCATTGGGAGGGTGCAGGTCACTCCTCGGAATGGTGAAGAACCTCATGTGGCTGGAACATGGTACTCATGTGGGGCAACATCAGGGTGTAGAATTGGAAGAATTTGGAACTAAATTGTAGGAAGCTTCAAATGCCAGACTGACTTACCTACTGGTCCTTAATTTGGTTGATCACGGGGAACCAGTAATGTTTTGAGCTGGGTAGTCAGCACCCAAATGGAGGGAAATGCCACAGATCCACTTCTTGGCACTAAGACCCTCTGCCTCTTTCTGCTTAGTGACCTTTACTGATTTACCGAACCTCCTGACCCTCAGTTTCCTCATCTTTATAGTGGGGATACTCATTCTTACCTGGTGGCCTTTTTGGGGAGAATTAAATACTGTTAGTAGGTGCTTGCATATAGTGGGTATTGAATAACTGGTATCTAAAAAAAAGAGAAAACCTCGAATATCCCCTTGAAAATTTAGTGAACCAGGAATCGTAAATGTCTTCTTGATTTCTGGAAAATTGTTTTCAGAAACAGTTTCTTTGTTTTTTTTTTTTTTTTAATCCCTTGTCCTTACTTTCGAGATTGATCTGATTGGTTCGTTTGGAGTTTGTGCTGTGAACCTTGATGCTGCCAAGGACTGGCTTTTTGGAAAGTTGTCCAGACACTGTGCCAGCTCTCTTGTACCCAGGTGTGGTGTCAGAGATCCCATTAGTGGGCAGTCAGCAAGAAAGTGGGCGCAGGGCGCAGCTTGTGTTGCCGCTGGTTGGACAACTGGAGTGTCACTGATGGACGTGTCCCTGAGCAGGGATTTCTTGTGGCAGGGAGATGGCTCTGGGCTCCCCAAGCCGCCCTCTGCAGCCCTGCTCCTCCTGTCGGAAGGGATGGTGCCTGTGATCACTGACAGTGTGTGCGGTTTGCGTTTGAGTGTGAGGCTGCCATGCAGTTTAAGGGCGGAGGCAGATCTGCGAGCATGTCTGTGGGTGGGTGTGAAAGGGGAGACCCATGCAACTCCTTGCCATAATTGGTTTGGAATTTAAAGAAAGTCCATTGGAAATGAGAGTTTGAAGTTGAGGTAGGGAGGACAGTAGCGGGGGAAGAATACTGTATAGCCAGAGAATCTGACAAATGGTACTGTAATATAAACTTCTCTCTTTAAAGAAAATAAAGTTTCCCTTTTCCGGAGTTATGTTGTGGCTGCCTCCGGGTGCTCAAACATAATGGAAACAGATTGTGACTGCTAAACAGTGCAAAAGTAACGAGCTCTTCCCTGGACCTTCTACCAAAAAGTGAAAAAGAAGCTGCCATACCCAGCACCGAATGGAGTTGACTTGCCCAGGCTCTGTCAGACCTGGGGGTTGGGGGACACCTGGGAAGACGGGAAGGGTGGTTTGGGGGCTTCAGGCCCTCTGCACATCTCTCCACCCTAGCTCCTGGGGTGGCGGGTCTCCATTTGGGTCAGAGGAAGAGGTATTTGAGAGGTGGTCAGAAAAATGATTGCGGGGTGGAGGGGAAGGCGTATGTATGTTTTCTCATTGCTACTGTTCATGCTTTTCGGATTTTTGCAGGGAGAGAAGTTGTTGGGGAAGATGTCGATGTCAGTGGCACGGCTGCTGTCCGCCATAACTTCTGGCAAATCCAGAGGCAGTGGGCTGAGTGGAAGGAGGTGGGGGCGCGGCGAGGCTGCCTGGGGCAGAGACACAGGCGTAAGCAGTTGACTGGGGTCCTAGGAGGGAGGTAGGGTATTCCTGGGAAAAACCTGTGCAGTCTCTTGGCGGGCCCAGCAGAATTCGCGTGGTGAGAAAATAGGCAAACCTGGCCAAGCATGCTCTCCCTTTTGGTTTTTCTGCTTTTGTCCTTGTGAAGCCTGTTCTGAAAGCTCTTTTTGCTTGGATGATGCTGATATGTACAAGCTGGACAGTATCCACATGGGAACACACCCGTACAGCCATGCCACGCAGATTTAATGGTGAGATATTTCCATGCTGGTTATGAAATACGCCACTATCTCGAGACCACCGAGTGTCCCCCCAGCCCCTGGCTACCCTGGTCCTCCCTTGGGTTCCCTTTCCCATGTTCAGCAAAGGGTTGAATCCTGCCACCTTGGGGGCCTCTGGGACCTGCTTTTGTACCCATGCCATGATAGTAGTTAAACATGCCAATTGTCACCCCTGCCAATGTGCCACTTGGCTCGAAGGATGCCTGGTCTCATTTTCATGACTGAAAGATCCCCATCCCCTTGAGTAAGTCTTCAATTCTGTGCTGCTGTTAGGAATCCTTGTTCCACTATTGCAGTCTTGGGTCCCTGCCTGTAGACTGCCTTATTGGTGAGGGTTCTCAAGGAGGAGGGATGTCTTGGCAGTTGTGGCCCCATGCCCTCCCGAGGGGGTTCGGGAAAGGCTGGGCCTGGCGAGGCTGTCTCCTCCCTGGAGAATGATGTTGAATGCATTGGTAGGTTCTCACTACTTGTGTCCTCAGAGCAGAACTTGACCATGTTCTCTTAACAGTGTGAAAATCCCCTGACCTTTGGCCGTGTGCGTGGTCTTAAAGATTAACGCCAGGTGTGGAGGCACCAGGAATGCTATCTTTAGTTTACCTGTCCAGTCAGGATAGCCTCCTGCACCTTTCTCCTTTGTAGACCATGTGCCCATTTCTAGGAAAAAAAAACCAAAACAAGTTTAAGGCACTAACCTGTCTTCCCTGGTGGAGGCCCCTCTCCTGTTCAGGGCTCCCCGCCCCAGCGAGGCAGGTGGCGCTGTGCCCCTGCCTGGCACTTGCCTCCCATAGCACAGGGTGTCACATTTGGCCTTCCTGCACTTAGCCAAGTGCAATGGTAGTGCGGGCCCCAGAAGCAGGGTCATCTCACGCAGACTGGATTTCATAGCATGCCAAAATGTAGACAGCAGTGACTCATCAGGGCTGGATTTTGAAAAAAACAAAAACTGTCACAGAGATTCTCACTTATGAGCTTACATTTAAAAAGCTTACCCAGGCTTTGGGAGTTGTGTGAGCCCTGTGTCTTACTGAGGCCAGCTGTCAGGAAGAAGCAGTTGCGGGGTGACTGCCTGGGAGCTGGGAACTGGGCTGATCACTCACAGCTCAGCCTGCCCTTGCTGGGCTGCCTGCCTGCCCTGGTGAACTGTCCCTTCCGGCCCTGCCTTCCGGGAGCTCCCCATGGAGCAGGGAGTCTCTCCCAGGCCACTCTTGCTGGCTACCTGGTCCTGCCAGGGCCAGCAGTTTCCTGTCCCTAACTCTTACAGAGGAGGAGTGGCCAGGAGGGATGGAGATAGAGTTCTGAATTTCCAGAGCCCAAATCAGGACATGTGTTTGGGCAGGGACAAAGGTACTTGGGGGGCACGGGTTGCTGTTATTCAGGGTTTTTCAATCCTGGCATTGGACATTTTGGGCTGGATAATTTTTTGTTGCGGAAGGCTGCCCTCTGCATTGTAGGATGTCTAGCAGCTTCCTGGCCTCTACCCACTGCGTGCCAGTAGGACCCCTTCCCCCAACCGTGCAAAGTTGTAACAACTAAAAATGTCTGCAGAGATTGCCGTGTGTGGGGGGTAGGCGGGTGGGCAGAGTCACCCTCCGTGAGAACCACTGCCGTAGCCACTGCTACCTTTGATTTCGTTTCTTTTCCCTGTGCTTTTCAGGAGGGCTGATGTGAGTTTTAACTTTGAAAACTTAATAAACACTTCCATAGCCCGCACCGCGGGCCAGGCCCATTCCCATTTACCCCTCATGGCAGCCCTTTTATTTCTCCTATTTTACTGTTGAAGAAACTGAAGCACAGAAAGGTTAAGTGGCTTTCCCGGGGTCACAGAGCTGGCAGGGGGCACATCCAGGATTGTCTGGCGGGAGAAATCTCCCCCGGGGCTCTGAAGGCAGTGGGGGTTTGTCTGCGCACTGGGCCGCGGGTTTCTGCCAGCCAGGGGTGTGGGATGTGGCTGCTTCTTGCACCCTGGGCCTCCTTGGCAGTGCCCTCGTCCTGCCGCATCGTTTTAGAATGTTCCTGGAAGACATCTTGGAGGAGATGCCCTCATGGGAATGCTTTGGTAGTAGTACTCGTCCGTTTTGCTCTTTTTCTTCATTTTTATCTTTTGCTCCATTAAATTTTTGGTCTTACCCTCCAGGCCTCTGCCTGTCCAGAACGGTAGTCCTCAGCTGCTCCTCTGGCAGGGGCAGAAGTGAAAACAGGCTCTGATCCTTTTCATTCATTCTTTCAGTGAGTATTTCTTGAGCACCTACTATGTGAGCTTTCTCAAGGAGGAGGAATGTCTTGGCAATTGCACCCCTGTAGCCTCGTGACTGGGTTCTGGGATCGGCTGGGCCTGGCAGGGGCCTCTTCTTCCTAGAGAGAACAGTGTTGAATGCATTGGTGTGTGCTCACCACCTGTGTCCTCACAGTGGAACTTGACCTTGTTCTCTTAACAGTGTGAAGATTCCCTGACCTTTGGCCATGTACTTAATCTTAAGGATTAACCCCAGGTATGGAGGTACCAGGAATGCTATCTTTAGTTTACCTGTCCAGGCATTGCTTGGGTGTTTAGAAGTAAGTACACCAGTGAGCATAACAGACACAAAATCCCCGTACTCGTGGAACTTTCATTCTAGTGGGGGCCTGGGGAGAGCTACACAGTAAGCGTCATAAAGTCAATTACACAGCCGGGGAAAAGATGGTAAGTGCTGTGGGAAAAAGTAGAGCAGCGTATGGGGATTAGGAATTGGGTGGAGGGGTAGTTTGCAGTGTTAAATTGGTGATCCCATAGGTTCATGGGGAAGGTGAGTCTCTGTGGCTCACTTTGCTTCAGAAGTAGCCTGGTTTCAGCTATGTCTAGCCTCTTTTTTTGGTGATCTCTATACTCCTTGGTTTCTTTTGCTAACTAAACGAGCTGGTTTTCCTTCCCAAGGGTTGTCGCCTTTGGTTTTCTAGTGGTGGATGTCTTGGGTTTTCTGTTCTCTTCCCACATGGTCTCCTGGATGACTTCAACATCGTGGCTCAAATGTTGTGTGTACTCTGATGCCCCCACCCCCAACCACGGACCTGTGACTGCCTGAGGTGCCAGCAGTTTAATTTGCCAATCGGCTTCTTAGAATATGCTTGTGGAACAATCTCATTTCTTGATTCCTGAGCTGACTTCTGGGAAGCACCAAGTCGGATTGGGGAAGCCGTTGGTTGTCAGGCACGCCATTAAAGAACATCGCACATTCGTAGAGTGCTCTCCACATACATTTTCATTTAATGAGAAACCCTCTTGGGCCCTTGAGCACCTGTTCCAGCACGGGATTTCCACCACAATGTGATCTTGGTGAGTCGCTGTGGGTGGGTGATGGTGGTGGGGTTGTTGATTGACATTTGCAGGAAAACACAGGTCAGAAGCCTACCAGGTACTTAGACTTTGGAGAGAGAGGTTATTCTTGGCAGTGTGGGTAATGTTGAGGCTTTGTGATCTGTAGTATTTGTGGAAAATAAAATAGAGATGTGACTTCATTGCCCACAGGCATTTAGGGAGGTGGAACTGTGGGAAATTGTAGCTCATTCTGGTTCTCAAGTTGAGAGCATGCATCTGGCTTCTCATAGAGGCCATTGGCACTTATGAGGGGTCGTTAGAGTTTTTATGGGGTTAGGTACCATGCCTCCAGTGCATTTCTGGATAAAACAACTGGAACATTTACATGGTAACACAGGACATAGAGGCCTTCAAACTCAAGAGTGGCCATTGAGGTTTCTTCATCTCTCCTGTAGAGGCCAGTCCAAGGAATGACCTTTTCTTCCTGACAGGGTGCTGCCCTGGAAAAATGATGCACTTCAAATGAAGGGTCTTTCTTCGCTAAATTGCCCTATGAGCCCTTGAGGAACTGCTGCAAATTAAAGGCCTGCGTTTTGGAACTGCCCATAAATTAAGCAATCTATTATCAGGATTTGGGTAGGTGCAGATGACTCTCATGTAGGGGGATTTATAGGGCTGTCCTGGGTGGTGAGATTGTTGGCTCAGCGTGGGATGCCTTGAAGTCTCACTGTCCTCGTCCTTCCTGCCGCACGGGCTTGCCCATTGACCTAGATCTTGGCTCTGTGACCTTTAAAAGGCCTCCCCTACGTGCCCCTTCCCTTCTTTCCCCCTCCCACCTTTGCCCTGCCCCATCCCCTAGGCCAGGGAGTTCACCTAGTTGTTTGTCTCCCTGCCTTACTCTTGATCATCACTGATTTCCCTTGTGTCTGGAACACAGCTTTTTCATCAATGCTAAGAGGCCATTTGTCAAACGTGCCATTATTTTATGGACCACTAGGAAAGAAAAAAAACTGTCCCTTGAACTGTGACACAATGGTTTCTTACCAGTTAATGTTCTTATTTTCTACTTATTGAAAGAGCTCTTTAGGACCTAGACGTCGATTTCTGCATGTATCACTCCTGTGCATGGATACAAAGGAAAATATATGTGAAACTCACGGGGTAAGGTATTCCTAAAACTTTGATTTCAGAATCCAAGCACTCTGATGCACTTTTTGAGTGCAAGTGCCTGTTTTTTCCAACAGAATCATCCATTGTGCCCCCAAGAGCATTGGTCATGTAGCATTTCTTAAAAAAAAAAAAAAATTAATAAAAGCAGTAAGAGCTATTGGTTCTGGACTGTTATAACAGCTTGGAAATTATGTTTGAGTTAGCCAACTTTTGACTCTTCTGGGAATTTTGCCTAACTCTCCAATTCACCATCCATTCCATTCCCACCATGATTTGGTTTCTGGGGATTAAGAGTGCTTCATTGTTGTTTCTGGGATTTTCTTCTAAGCCACTGACATACATCCTGCAGATTTTGACACGGGAACATGGGCTGATAATAGTGTGTCATGGGCATTGTCTGGCCCACAGCATCTTAGGACGTCATTGACTGTGAGATGCATTCTAACTTCATATGTTAAACTGGCGGGGGAGAACAGAGCATCTTCTCATTGACCAATTACGGCCTTTCCTTTTCTCATGTGTCAGATTACAATCGGCCTTCCGTATTCCTGGTTCCGCATCTGGGTGTTCAACCAACCACAGATGGAAAATACTCGGAGAAAAAAAAAAAAAACCCAATAAACTATAAAACACAACAATAAAAAGTAATATAAATTTTAAAAAGCAGTACTGTATAACAACTATTTACATAGCAGTTACACTGTAATTTAGAGATCATTTAAAGTATACAGCAGGGTGTGCATAGGTTGCACGTAAACATTACATCATTTTACGTAAGGCACTTGAGCATCCTTGGGTTTTCGTACCTTTGAGTTTCCTAGAACCAATCCCCGAGGATACTGAGGGACGGCTGTACCCACCTTTATGAGAACTCAGCTCCAAGCCTTCTG
Source organism: Indri indri (assembly GCA_004363605.1). Taxonomy (NCBI): domain Eukaryota; kingdom Metazoa; phylum Chordata; class Mammalia; order Primates; family Indriidae; genus Indri; species Indri indri. Next base: position 19,445 of record RJWJ010012812.1, read on the forward strand.
TTTCTGATAAGGGAAACTGGCAGCCCTCATTTGAATGTGTACATCTGCATCTGTTTACCCCCAATTCTTGGAATCCATATAAACAGAAGTACTTCTGGCTTTTATTTTTGAGAGATGAGCAGCTGGTGAGCATAAACCCATTCAGAAGCATTTTCTACATGCATATTACCATGTTGAGTGCTAGAGTCTGCAGAGAAACACTGTCTTCCTTCAAGGATCTTGCAATCATAAAACAAACCAACATTTGTTGAGTGAGAGACTTTCTTTTAAAATTAGGGGTAAGTTGAACAAGGATGGGATAGTAGATAGATAGCAGATAGTAGATGGGATAGTAGAAGCCATTCCTATTTTATAAATAGTGATAATGGCATTGGGGTTATGTTTTTAAAAAATTCTTACCATTTGGAAATGCAAACTAAAGTATTTATGGATATGGTGATACCACGTCTGGGGGAACAATTATGGGAGAACAAGATTTGCCAAATGTGTTGTTGAAGTTGACTGATGGGTTCATGGAGTTCATTATGCTGTTTTATTTTTGCATACTTTTGAAAAGTTCATTAAAAAAGAAATTTACAGATGTATGCAGCTTAAATTAATGAACCAGCCAAAAGCTAGTATTCTTTTTTATAAAGCAACTTTAAGGGTTTGTGATTGGGTCAGTCTAGAGGCATGTCAGCCCCCCACCTCTTCTGTAGTTTAGGAATATTCCACAATGATTCTTTTCTTAGGATGCTTTGGAGGTTGCATAAGATCCTGACTTATCACCTGTATCACCAGGGGAATGTTCTTACATTGGTTACCTTTTCTTCTGTAAAGATTATCTAAATTCTTTGAAAATTGCTAATTCTGGGGAACTCTCTAGTGGCAGAGTGTAAGTTGGGTGGTCTGTGAGATCACTTCCTCTTATGTAGACTGTGGCTCAGAGACCCTTTTACCCACCAGAGTTCCTAGTAGATGTTTTATCATCTTGACTACACCCTTCTCATTTGCCAAGCATGTCTTTGTGTTCAGTGTTTCTGCCAGATTTTTCACTTAGGTGGTTTTGCTTGCTGTCATAAGCTATCCATTAGGAACTATGGATGATTTAGGAAGCTGGGTGGGAGACCTCTAATAAATATTATTGGTTTTTTTTGTTTGTTTGTTTGCTTCCCCAACAGGATATTATTGCTAAAGCCTCATACTTTACATTGTATTTGTAAATGAGAGATTTTGGCAAGTTATGATACTACATATTTTTTGTAAGGTATAATTCCTGGTACTTCAGATTTCCATCAGCCTTGTCACTGAGATGTCCAAAAGGCTTTAGAGCCATTGCTCATCTAACTTGCTTTTCAGCATGCCTGGAGGAATGTTGGGAACAGGTTTTCTTCTTGCATTCACACATCCAGTTTCTGACGGACCCCAAGGTTATTCGCTTGTCCCACCGGTCACGCAATAGCAAAGTAGGGGCTGGAATTTTAATGTTCCTCCAACTAACTACACTATGGCTTTGGAGAAAGTCAGGTCTGGCTGTCCTGGTAGTAGAGCTGTAGGCCCTAAACCTTCCTGCTACAAATAGCAGGTTTCCATCTTGCTGGCGCAGAGCTGCAACTTAAGGCCTGGAAGGTGCTGATTATTGGGGGTGTGCTCCCCTTCTTAACCTCCACTGGAACTGCTGATGTGGGTGACAAGGACACAGGGAGCCATGAAGGGAGTATAGTCTGGATTCCTGGGTGGTTTCAGCTCCAGGTCCAAGGCTGGGCATCATGAAAGGGGCATAGCTGTGGCCATGCAGGCCTCGTAATCAGGTTCATGGGGTCCTGTGGAATGTCCTTACGCAGAGGGCTGCCGAGGCTTGGCCTCTGTCTGCACTTCGGTATCTTAGGAGGCCACACGCTAGTATAGAAATGACATGGGTCACTGAGCATTTGCCTAGGAAGGTGTCAGTTGGTGTCTTTTGTTTTAGAAAGAAAAGGAATATAGGTAAAGTTTCCCGTCCCTGGGAATAAATCTGACTTGGTATCTGTCATAATTGCAGTAGCATTTGTGCCTAAGATGTAGGTTTTATTTTAAAGCATTTATCTCCCTAACTGGTGATGGGGAGTGCGTGGAGGCATTTTGCCCGTACTGGCCCCAGAAGGATATTTTTGATCATCTAATAAGATCTAATTTTTTTTACTCCAGCGTTGGAAAGCACTGAGCGTCATTACCAAATGTGCCATCATTTTTTGGAAGCAAAGCTCTCATCAGCGCTGTTAGGTTTTTTTTTAGGTTACTGCCGAGAGGAGGAGGCTTTGGTGGAGGGCTGATATGTGTTCAGGGTCAGAGCCACCTGCAGAAATCATCCGAGTCCCAGTGACCCAGGGAGCAGGTTCTGACACAGGCCCTGGATGTCATGCTGTGCAATTTCCAAGCAGTGGCTGCTCTGACCACTTGACCACCAAAGTATTGGTGCCAGTGGGAAGGTCTGAGTGTCAGAGGGCTGCCAGGGCAACGCCATCAATCCATATTGGGGGCTTGGGGAACAGTTTTACCTGTTTCTGGTCCTAGCCTTAGGGTTTGATAGCAAGAGCCCAGGAGGCTTGCTCAGGGAGCTCTTGGGGACATCTGGTTGCGGGGTGTCGCTCTAGTTCTGCTGTGGATGTGATAAAGTGGATGCATAGCACAGCTGTTAGCTCCGTGGTTTCAGGCAAGTCACGTAGCCTTTCTGTGCCTTGGTTTCCTCATTCACTTATCTCATGGGATTGTTGAGAGATGAATAAATTAATATATGTAAAATGCTCAGCATGGTGCCTGGTGCATACTTAGTAAGTGCTTAAAAGTGTTCACCGCTGTCGATGGTGTTAGCTATCGCATTCAAGGTGGAGAGGTGCTCCCTGAGGGTGCGGGCTCTTGGGGAGGCTGTATCAGTGTGTTCTCGTGCCACAAGAGGCTCCTCTCACGTGTCACAGGCATTCAGGAGCCTGGGGCTCCCGTGCCCTCTCCACAGCCACACTTCTTTGCCATGTTTAAAGTGAACAAACCCGCTTTCCTGGAAAGCTTCTCCAGCCTTCATGTACTGTACCTGGGACCTTGTTCCCAGATAGGTGGGTTGTCTGTGAAGAAGTGTAAGGATGAAGGGACTCCTGCAGCTCTTTGTTCCTTTTTCAAGTGGGGAAACTGAGTCCCATAGAGGGTGAGGGAGCTGATCAGGGCCCCCCAGCCAGCTGGGGTGAGGGCCAAGTGGACACTGGGTGTGCAAGAAACTTTGGAGCAGAGCCCTTCCCCCTACAGTGTTTGATGGCTAAGAGATTATTTCCCAGTTTCACCCCTTAATCTCTTGTAACTTGCCTTTGAAAAATTATATTGGGATTTGGTTTTTAACTTTGGCTGTATAATTAATTTTTTTAAAAACTCTAATCGGCAATTGGTTTTTTCAACATCTTGCGCTCTTATTATCTGAATAGAGTGTGTTATTTGAAAACTTTTCCACAAGGTCTTAATTGTTAATAGTAAATGTTCTTCTGGTTTCATTAGTGCAGTTTCTAGCTTGCTTTTGAAACTGCAGGTGAGGATAAGCAGAAGACAAATTCATAACTGTGGTGATGCAACAGCCCCCCGCGAGGGCTGAGGACTGGCTCTGTCGGTCAGCAAAGTGTTTGTGTGGTTTTGCTGATAGCTCTGATTAAGACAATTTGCATCTGGATTGCAGATTAATAGATACACAGTTTGATGATTTCAAGGAAGAATAATCTGTGTAAAAGCCTGGATGTTTGAGTCTGCTGACGGTTACGCTGAAGGACAGCGCAGTGGTTAGGAGCCTGGGCTATCACATTAGGCCTGGGTTCCAATCCTGCTGTCACTACTGAGTGGCTGTGGGACACTGGCCTGCGTTTCCTCGTCTGTGAACGGGGGTTGGAGGAAATGAGGGAGCTGGTGGAGATGGTGCTGCGGGGTCCAGTGAGGCTTTTCTCTGCTCACACGGGCTCGCTCTCCCTTCCTGCAGGCAGTTCTGGAGCCGGTTTTGGCCGTGCTTCTCTGACCTAGAAGAGGGCTTGCTTGGAGCAGACACACAGGTCAGTGGAGACATCAGGTATGAGTCAGGTGCAGGGGTCCCCGGCTTTTCCTTCCTCTGTGGTCAGTGTCCCTCCTTTGGGCCGTATGGGATCACCTTGGATCTGGGAAGGTCACGGTTTCTTTATTTAAGGTGAAGCTGTGGGTCTGAGTGAGGCAAGTGCCACGTTTGGGTTACATTTTTAAGATGCTCTGATCGGTCAGAGTGCAGTGTCAGTTCCCAGGGGCGCCGTGGAACAAAGCAGGCCTAATGGATTAATGGATGTGATCAAGCGAGGTGATGGGGGTGATTTGATGGGTGTCTGGCTTCAAGTCCCGCCTTGTCTTTCTAGTTCCACAGACATTCAGGCAAGTCATCTCCTCCCAAGGCCTCTGGAGCTGCTCCCTACCCCACCCCGAGGCCCCCTGGTGTTCCATTCCTTCCACAGTGGGCTCCTGCCCTCCCCCCAGTGCTGAACCAGAGGAGGATCTGCTTCAGGTACCTTCTCTGTGTTCTGTGTTTTTTATTTACTCCAGGGAGGGAGTGTAGTGGCTGTTGGAAGAGGGAAGCCCAGCCTCGGAGCTCTGCACTCATACGAATAGTAGACAAAGCCTAGAAAGCTACCTGTTGTCCCAGCCGATAGTCAGGAAGTCATATGCACTGGACATACACATTGAACTGCTAGTTAGGCAGCTGTGATGATAGAGCAGGGGACCCAGACTGATAGAGCAGGGAGCATGCACAGAGAGCAGGGGACCTGGGATGACAGAGCAGGGAGCATGCAGAGAGAGCCAGGGACCTGGGATGATAGAGCAGGGAGCATGCAGAGAGAGCAGGGGACCCGGGATGACAGAGCAGGGAGCATGCAGAGAGCCAGGGACCTGGGATGCTAGAGCAGGGCGGCCAAGGATGATGGAGCAGAGAGCTGGGATGATAGAACAGGGGAGCTGGGCCGAAAGATGACCTTTAAAGGTCGCCTGCAGCCCCCCTGATGCTTGTAGTATGTTAAAATGTTTCAAGATTTAGAATCCCTGTTTTAAGGCCTTGCTCTTTCCCTGAGAGAGCTGTCTTTGCTGTAGAATGGCACCCGGAGACTGCAGAGGCAGGTGGTCAGCATTTGGTTCCTTCAGAGGAGTGAGAGTGGGCACTGCATTTTTACCTGGTGTATCTGGATTGATGAGGACCAGCTATAGCTGTGTAGGAAAGCGTTGCCCTTCCCCTGGGCGGGGCTGGAGCAGGCCTCGCTGTCCAGTCCTCTGACCTGCATGAGCTGAAGGAGGCGGTGCCTGCCGCGAACGAGAGGAACCAGAGCCGTGGGTAGGCCCGAGGTCTTCTCTGCCGGCACGCAGATGTGGGTGCATGCCCATGGGGTGGGGTTCTGCACTTCCAGGGAGCCTCCCCGCTGCTGTAAACACCCGGGACTTCCCTGACCTGCCCGGAGCCTCTGTGTAACTTTTTATGTGATTGCCGGTGTCCCGCCAGACTGTGAGCATCCCAAGGGCTCAGCCCGCTGCCTTGCTGCCCCTCCTCCCATGGAGAGGGAGGCAAACGTGGGCCTGGGAATGTGCATTCTGGAAAAGATGCAGGTCAGGGGGCGACCAAGCCAACATCAGAGAGGGCTCCGTGGGGCTCCATGAGGGGCAGGTCGTGCCCAGGAAGGGCCGAGGGGAACCTGTAGGGGAGACCTGATGGTTGGCGGGATCTAGCCATGAAGATAAGGTGGGAGCTGTCCAGACATGCAGAAGGTGCTGTGCAAAGATCCTGGGGCCAGAACGAACTTGGCATCCTTGGGCAACCAAAAGAAGGTGGTAGGCTGGTGGATGGGACATGAGGTCACAAAGGTGGTTGGGATGCGGTGAGCATTTAGGGTATTATTTTGTCTGTCCTCATACTCCCTGTATCTGGCTTAGCACCCAGACATTTCTGGATGAGGGAGATGAGACTGGGTCTGGTGAGCTAAGGCTAGAACGTCCAAGAGCCGCGGTCGTGGAGCGTCTGCCGCGCTGGGGACCGTGCCGTGCTGGGGACCGTGCCGCGCCGTTCAAACATCGGGACCCCTGTGCCTTTCTCCCCCTCCGCATCCCCTCTGCTGTTCCTGCTGGGTGACACAGCTGTGGTTGGCAAGTCATTTAGCCCTTTTACGCTGGGATCTGCGTGCTCAGTTTCTGGTTGGTAACAGCCCATGTTTTGTGGTTTGGCAGCGTCCTTGCTGCCCGTCAAGGCAGGGAGTCAGCATCATTTCTGGATGTGAATCTGGCTTTTTCCCTTGGTCTAGTGTGAACAGGAAATTAGGGGAGACAGGAGTGTCTGCCTCTTCATCCAGAAATGCTCCATTGCTGTCGCAGCCGAGCAGACCCCATCTGTATTTATAAGTTAAGCTATTAAATCCTGGCGCCTTAATGGGTAGAGGCGCCGCCTCACCTCTGAGGAGTGCAGGTATAGGAGAGAGATGATGAGGAATAGAATTATAATTGTTTCTAGGCAGCCTTGTCCCTTCTGGCTCTCTTTAGAAGTTTTTGTCCTTCAGGATTGTTCCACTAAAGTTTATTTTTCAAAAAGTTTACTTTACATTATTGTATGCAAGTAATCACTTGTCAGTATTTCAGATGTATCTTAGCTAAAACCAGTGAATGCCCTAACTTAGATGGTTTCTGAAGCCTATACATTTGGTATTGTTTGGCCCTTAAGCTTTTACATCTCTTAGCATGGAGGATGAAGAAAGCTGTACGTCGTTGCTTGAGAATCTGTACATTTTAGGCCAGATTTGTATTTGCACTGTCAATATGGCAAATGAGTGAAAAAATATTAATACACTGTTGGGTTTTTTATTTTTATTTTTTTTGATTCAGTTTATACCAGGGCTGAAAACCTCAATTTATGTTCATGACAGTGGGGATTTTTTTAAATGTCTACATTCTTTCTAGTAAACTGTTGGAAGGCTCCTTTGCTGTCCTTTTAAGTGTCTGACTTACTGTAATTTCATGTATTTACCATTTACTGGAATGGAGTTTTTATTTGAGGAAGAATTTGGGATTATTCCTCTGTTTGAAAAAGAGGCTCTCTGTAATGTCACAGGAAGCCTTTTTAAAGTGGATCTGTAATAGAAAATTGTAGATGCACTTTGCAGCAGTTGGAAAAGAAAGTGTTGTGATTTGATTGAAATAAACTAAATGTGTTGTCCTCCAAAAAAAAAAAGTTTTTCAATATTAACCCTCTGTTCATCAATTCATCATTGTAAAATGATTCTGCATTTAGATGGTAATGTTTAAACCGTCACCTAGGTTGAGGTGGTCGGGGTGGTCTACCCGTTAATATTTAGGGTGGATGCAGGACTAGGCATCCGAGGTTCTTTCATTCATTATATCCCTGGTCTTTCGGAGCTCCCCGCTGACTGGTTGTTGTTGTTGTTGTTGTTATTATTCTTAGAGACAGGGTCTCGCTTTGTTGCCCAGGCTGCAGTGCAGTGGTGTCATCATAGCTCACTGTTACCTGGAACTCCTGGGCCCAAGTGATCCTTGTGTCTCAGTCCCCTGAGTAGCTGGGACTGCAGGTGTGTGCCACCATGCCTGGCTAATTTTTAAAAAGTTTTTTGTAGAGATGGCGTCTGTTATGTTGCCCAGTCTGGTCTCAAACTCCTGGCCTTACGTGATCCTCCTGCCTTGGCCTCCCAAAATGCAGGGATCACAGGCATGAGCCACCATGCTTGGCCTCTGACTAGTTATTCTAATTCTTTTTTTTTTTTGAGACACAGTCTCACTCTCTTGCCTGGGGCGAGTGCTGTGGCATCAGCCTAGCTCACAGCAACCTCAAACTCCTGGGCTCGAGCAATCCTAATGTCTCAGCCTCCCGAGTAGCTGGGACTACAGGCATGCGCCACCATGCCCAGCTAATTTTTTCTACGTATATTTTTAGCTGTCCAGTTAATTTCTTTCTGTTTTTGGTAGAGACGAGGTCTCGCTCTTGCTCAGGCTGGTCTCGAACTCCTGAGCTCAGGACGATCTGCCAGCCTCGGCCTCCCAGAGTGCTAGGATTACAGGCGCGAGCCACCGTGCCCGGCCTAGTTATTCTAATTCTAATGCTCTGTGCCCTTCTCTAACCACTTATGAAACTGTGTTTATGTGCCACTGACTTCCGGTATAGATATTGGTGGGGGTGCATGGTGCTTGACACATGGGATGGAGTTGGATTTATGTTTGTCAAATGTTGGAGACACCTCTGAGGCAACACCTGGAGCCCGTGCGGGTGGGCACACAGTATGTTCACACCCCCATCCGTGCCCCTAAAGTGACTGGACACTGCTTGTGAAAGGGAGCCACTCAAGCAATCTGTCAAGGCTTTGAAGCTGACCTGCCAAGTTAAGGGAGGAACCCAGGTCCCACTAGAAATGTGAGTCTGTCTGGTGTCCTGGAATGTCAAGAACAAATGATAGGATTTTAATCCAAGACTTAGTGTTCTTAGGGTGCCAGGAGGAGGAACTGAGAAAATGTTGTCGTCAATTATTTGGTGAGTTCGAAGGCACAGACTAATGGGGACCCCTGCAGAGGGGTCCTTGCAGTCATTTCCAGGAGGGTTGAGAGAGGGAGGATGACAGCGGTCCTCCAGGAGTGAGGCAGCCTCGCTGGGCCCGGGCTGAGAGGTGGTTAGTTCAGCCTGTGGGAACTCGGTGCAGGGCACCTCCTAGTCGCTCTACCAGCTGTTTACCAGTGAGGTAGGGGTGGAGGGGCTTGGGGTGCATGGAAGATGCATAAGTCCAGGGAAAAGAAGGAGAGCAAGGTAAGAGGAAAGCCTTGTGGGGGAATTTTCTATAGTGTGACTAACTCATCCTTTGGAGATCGGAGCTTTCTCCATTTTACATTTTTTGGGGGGTGTTCTTATTGGCTGAGGAGGAAAGCTGTAAAGTGAGCAGTTTTCTTTGTGTTAAGGGAATTTGTTTCCCTTTCCTTTCTTTGTTCATCCTCCTTGGTTTCACCCTTGCTTGGGATGTAACTTTTCCAAGAGTGAGGATTCAGTTGAAGCCTGAATCTCCTGGGTTGGGTCTCTTGCAGCAATTAATAACTTGTTATGAATCGAATGTGTTCAGGGCACAGCAGTGTCTACTCAGCTGTGCATCTGCTGTGCTTGGGGGACCACTAAGACCGCTCGATAGAAAGGTGCGCGTAACATTGAGCTTTGAGTCATCGTGTGGTTCAGCTCTCAGCTCTGTCACTTACATCTGTGCCCTTGGATGAGCACCTTGCTGTGTCTCTGTTATCTTCTCTGTGAGATGGAGTTTAGTGCAGGGCTTACTGCATGGAGCTGTTAGAAGGACTCAGGGAGATGTTGCCTGGATGACTTACCCTACACCCAGGCGCTCAGTAAAGTGTGTGTTCTTCTCCCATCCCAGGGAGTGATGTACTTCACCTGGGAAGATGTCTTACACCCCGGGAAGGGATATATTTCACTTGGGAAGGTGCCTGCAGAGGTGGGAATGAAGGGCCTGGCTGGGAGCTGACTTCTCCCTCTTTTTTCATGCGCAGGCACCAAGCCAGGGTCTCCCACCGCCCTTCTAAACCAGTGCCCGCTGTCCCCATAGGGAAGGGGCCTGGCTTGCTGGGGCATGCTTAGTTTCTGTATTTTAAGAGCTGCCGCATCTGCTGACCAGTACTAATTACTGAATTTCATAAATGAAATATGTGCAGAGCAAAGGAATCTGCCTGTCAATTGCACTTGAATGACTGCATTAAAATTAAATTTCAAGGACCGCAGGGGCCTCAGGAGCCTCCTTCTGTCACCCCTCCATCCTAATTGGTTTTCCTTGCTTTGCTGCTTGTGTCTTCCTTCCCTTTGCTGCCCCTGCTACTACCAGCCCAGCCCACGCTGTGGTCCAGTGCTTCTCAGTCTGGCTGCACAGGAACCTCCTGGGGAGATTTTTCAACTGCCCAGGACCCACCCCACAGCAATTCCACTAGAACATCTGGCTGCGGGGCCCACGTGGGATGATTGCCATGCGGTCAGGTTTGGGGACAGTGATTAGGAAGGTGTTCTTGAGAGTCCCTATCTTTTGGTTGTAACTGCTAAAGGTCATGGAGTCCTCTAATATATGTTTAGTCTATTTTGAGGGCTTTGAGCTTGAGTTTGTTCTCATCTTTTGGAAGACCAGGGTGTTTGCTTTTATATTCAGAGTTAAATATTGATGAGCAGGTAATGAAATACCCATTGGATCACTGAGAGTTGCTTTTAGCCATCAGCAGTTACTCTGGAAGCTCTGAGAATAATAAAAACAATGAACAACAGATACTAATTGACAGTTTAGAACTTAAGAAAATACAGCTTTTGTTGCAGGCTCTGAGCTAAATGAATATGGGGGAGGATTGGGGTATTCAGCAGTTGAGCAGTTTTGGATTCTATTTTTGCATATTATTTGTGTCAGTTTTTTCCCCCCAAATATATTTTAGCTTTATTTAACAATTTTTTTGTGGTAAAAAACATAAAGTTTACCATCTTAACCATTTTTAAGTGTACAGTTTTGTCGTGTTAAGTATATTCACATTGTTGTGAAACGCCTTCGGAGATTTGTGAACCTTCTCATCTTGCGAATCTGAAACTCTGTACCCATCAAACACTAACTATCCCCCCCGCCCCAGGTCCCGACAACCACTGTCCTGTTAATACTTTGTCTCTGCGAATTCGGTTTCTTTAGGTACCTCATATAAGTGAACTCTTACAATGTTGTCCTTCTGTAATTGGCTTTTTTCGCTTAGCATGATGTCAAGATGAAATTATTCATGTTGTAGTGTGTGACAGGATTTCCTTCCTTTTTTTCTTTTTTAAAACATTCATTTCTATTGAAATGAAATTCACATAACATAAAATTAACCATTCTGAAGTGTACAGCTCAGTGGTATTTAGTACAGTTGTGCAACTACCACTTCTGTCTAGTTTCAAAACATTTTCATCACTCCAGATAAAAACCCATTCCTGTTAAGCAGTCAATCCTCATTGCCTCCTGCCCCAGCCCTGGCAGCCACCAGTGTACTCTGTCTCCCTGGATTGCCTGTTCTAGATACTCCCTAGCAATGGGCTCATACAGCGTGACCTTGCCTACAAAAGGTCTCATATAGTCCTTTGTGCCTGGCTTCTTTCCCTCCCCATAGCGTTTCTGAGGTTCATCCACGTTGTAGCAGGTATCAATACTTCATTCCTTCCTTTCCTAATTTTGTGTATTGTGGTAAAACACATGTAACAAAATAGGTCATTTTAACCGTGTTGAATTGTACGGTTCGTTGACATTAAGTGCATTCACATTGTATGCTGTCGTCACCACCATCCATCTCTACAACTCTTCTCATTGTGAAAATGACACTCTGTACCCATTAAACCTTAGCTCTCCATCCGCCTCCACCAGCCCCTGGCAACCACCATTCTGCTTTGTTTCTACGAATTTGACTATTTTAGGTAGCTCAGGTAAGTGGAATCATACAGTGTTTATTCTTTTGGACTGGCTCATTCCACTTAGCATAATGTCCTCAAAGTTTATCCATGTAGCACGTGACAGGATTCCCTTTCTTTCTATTGTAGAATAATATTGCATTGTATGGATATGCGTTTTGTTTATTCATTCCTCTGTTGGTGAACAACTGAGTTGCTTTCACTTTTCGGCTTTTGTGAATACTGCTGCCACGGACATGGATGTGCCAGTCTTTCTTTGAGAGGCTGCTTTCAATTCTTTTGGGTATATACCCAATGGAATTGCTGGATCATATGGTAGTTCTACTTTTAATATTTTGAGGAACCTCCATACTGTTTTCCATAGTGGCTGTACCATTTTGCATTCCCACCAACAGCAAATAAGGGTTGCAATTAATTTTTCCATATCCTCGTGAACACTTGTTGTTTTCTGGTTTTTTTTTTGATAGTAGCCATCCTAATAGGTGTGAAGTGATATCTTATTGTGGTTTTGGTTATCATTTCCCTAGTTTTTAAAAATTTTTTTAAAAAAATTTTATTTTTGAGAGATGGGGGTCTTGTTTTTGTTGCCAGCCTCCCAAGCCTCTGGGTTTGTTTTTTTCTCTTGGGGATGTGGAGTTTGACCCCGTATGTGTCTACAACCATGATATAGTGGACATAATTCCCAAGGAAAAGTCATTGCAGATGACCTCTTCTGGATCATGCCCCAGCTGATTGGAAGTGTTGGGAACATTTTTATGATTGGAGGACTTTGACATTTGTTGTCAAACTGCCTGTGAGTCATTTGTCTTCTGGGGGGAAATAAACACAGCTGTGTCTTCCAGTGTGCGATGGGGCGGGTGGCTTGTATGAAGCATACAGTGCCTGCCGCCCCTCCGTGGCCCCTGTACTTTCCGTGTGGAGGTGGAGGGCCCCCAGCAGAGCTGGTGTCCTGCTCTCCCTGGAGTTGTGCATGCTCAGATGCGGGATGGGGAGGGAAGGAGTGAAGAGCCCAGTGCTTCCGAGGTTTCCAAAGTTCTTAGACTTGATTGATTTCTCTGTTGGTGGATAAACTGGTCAGAATTTAGGAATGTGGTTAAGTAGGTTTATCCGGGGAAGTTGAAGTTTTGTGTCTGTTTTATTCTTCTGTGAGATCATGTGTATGTAACACGTTGGCTGAAGTAGTTGAGGCTTACATGCTTATTTTTTTCAAAAGACCTGATTTTTTTCTGGTATAAAAATGACATGTAATCAAATACGTAAAGTAAGAGAGACTATTGGGCTATTTGAGCCTGGGCTTTGAAAGAGAGAAAGAGAGAGAGAGAGAGAGAGAGATCCCCATGGGTCCAGAGTCATAGTTTTATAGGTTTGGAAACTCAGTTTTATTCACTTGGGAGCTATCAATCAAGGATTGGGGTTCGCATGTATCAGGATTGTAAGGTATTGGTAACTGAGAATGACAGTTTGTTAATTGATGACGAGGACCGTGCCTCCCTGAGAAAGCCCTCACTCCTGGGGTGCCTGTACTCAGCAAACCACAACACAGTTGAGTGAGCAGCTACGTTTTCTGTGGGCTTATTTTTGTCAGTCTGTGGAAACTTGATGAATCGGCCTTCCCCATTCCGGGGATCTTTCTGTATATAAAATCAATACCTTCTCTCTGGGGTAGTGATGGACACTCATTTTTCAAAAACTCCAGTGTGCAACTTGTGACCGTCTCAGTTCCAAACCTGTCTGTGCTCTGTTCTGTGGTGTTGGGGCTAGCACTGCACACTACAGTTTGCTTTGCCAGCGGCTTCCTGGCAGGCTCCGCCAGTAGGGGGTGGTACAGGTACCAGCAAGATGAAGTTAGAGAAGGGGCTGTCCCTCCTGTTGGCATCCTGTTGCCCCCAGCTGCAGCAGTTGAATCCAGTCCTTGGTTTTCCCAGCACTGGTAGACCAGCCTCATCGTCCCACACTCGTTAGAGGTCCCAACACCCCTCTTCAGGGGTCCCTACCTGGGAGCCTTTCCTGTAGGTTTATGAGGTTCAGCAAGTCCAGCCTGTTTCCTTGGTTCTCTCAGTCCTAAGGGTGGTACCTGCTTCCTGCTGTTGCAACCTCCCTGATATGTTAGAATTTTTGTTTTTCCTTTCAGTTACCTAGTTACCAACTTTATACCCAGGTAGCAATTTATAGTAAAGCTCCTCTGTTCAAAAACCTTATGTAGTTTCTGAATTCTAATTGGATCGTGACTGATACATCTGACTTTCTTTTGAACATTCTTTAATAATCAGTCAGCAAAACTATTTCATGGTACATGTATTATACTTAATTAGATTACAGTTCACCTTATGTTCCTTAGATTTTTTTTTTTTTGCTCGCGTCTTCTGGAGGAGATTTTCAGTTTAGGTTCGTCTGTGAGATTCAAGGCATATTCTCCGCTCATCAGCTACATTTCTAAATCATCAGCTAGACTGAGTTATTTCCTGGAAAGATTGCCACAGATGGCTAATGTCATTCATTCTGTGGTTCTTATTTGGCTTTATTTTTGGAGGGTGACATTTCCCAACCTTATCTCTAAATTCTGTGTCCATTATGCAATTACTCTGAAACTTCCTTCAACTTGTAAATCATTTCCATTGTGTGTTTAAGCTACACGTATTTCTTAAAAGATTTGAGGCAGCTTATAAGAAAAAGCACATATGTTATGTGTAAACACAGATTCATTAAAATAGGAGTTTAAAAATCTAGGGCCAAATAATTTGGTGGGGAGGGAAAGGGGATGGGAGGATAAAAAGATGAGGAAAAAAGAAGTGGATGGAAAATTAAAGAATGAAGGAGAACCATTAATAACATTGGGCACCTCCCTTGGGCCGGATCCTGGTTAGGTGTTTCCCATTGGTGTTTAGTTTAATGCTCAGCATATCTCTGCATGGTAGATGGTGTTATCCCCATTTATAAAACAGGACCCTGAGGGCCAGAGAGCTGGCTGGCTGGGCTCCAGTACTCATGTGCTTCCCAGCAGGTGTCTGCCACCACTAGGCCAAGGGGGAGCTCCTTCCGTTGAACACACAATTGTATCTTATTAGTCGCAAGAAAGGAAACACTAGTTGAAGCAAGAAAGGAAACAGGTTGGGTTGCATGGTTTTCGTTTTCTGATAGAATGAAGCATTTCCTTGTGAGACATAAACATTTTCTTAGCCTTCAAGCTTGATAAGAATCTAGTGGATATTAACTTAAAGGTCATTGAACATGATAATGGTTAGTATCCATTGGGAGGAAAAATAATAAAAACCCAATGCAGAGAGGCATGTGTGGCCATTTATTTAGATCAATACTTGAAGTGGAAGCAGGAACATTAAACCACAGTTGTGTAAAGGTAATTGTAGGGGAGAGAAAAGGACTGCCTGTCCATAGCCAGCTTTCTGCAGCCCTGACCTGGCCCAGGGTGAAATGGGAGGGGGCGTGGGCTTTGTTCCCCGTGCTCCCTGCTGCTGCTCTCCTCGAGGCAGCGCAGAGTGGGTGTTGAGAGGGCAGGCTTCGATAAGTGCTGTGAACCCACTGCACCCTTTACTGCCATGCACACTTGGGCAGGGTACAGTCATTTTGCCACATAATGACGTTTAGGTCAACGAGAGACCTCACGTACAGCAGATCACACTTACAGCGTTGGTTCCATAGGTGATAGTACCATGTTTTTACTGTATCTTTTCTGTTTAGATGTGTTAGATACATAAATACTTACATTGTGTTACAGTTGCCTACGGTATTCAGTACAGTAACATGCTGTACAGGTTTGTAGTCTAGGAGAAGTAGGCTGTGCCATATAGCCTGCCGTGTAGTAGGCTATACCATCTAGGTGTGGGTAAGTACACTCTGCGATGTTTGCACAGTGACGAAATCTCCTAATGCTACATTTCTTAGAAGGTATCTCCATCATGAAACAATGCATGACTGTACTTAATCTAAGCCTCAGTGTGATCATTTATTAAATGGGAGTAATAACAACATTTTTGTTCTTTGGTATTTAAATACATATACTTTCCTGACACCGCTGTACAGCTGATGTTAAAAGGTGTATATGTAGTAGAATTAAAACTATCAAAAGAGAAATAGAGCCAGACCATTTGGGGAAGAGAGGAGACAGCCAGGGGGATGGGGCACTCATCTTGAGTCTTGGGAGGTGCCTTGCACATTATTGCACATAATCTTCCCCAAGGTCTGCAAGGTGGATGAAGATCTCCCCCTCGTGTAGACAAGAAACAGGTTCTGATTCATAACCTTACCTGTGCTAGGTGTGCTTGTAGCTCCTAATGAGGTGGTGAGGAATAATAATGGTGATCCAGGTAAAGCTGTCAGCATAGCCGCCTGCATGCTGCTCGTGGTCCCTGGGTTGTCACTGCCGTTACCCCCACACTGGCCCCTCTGCTCGGGGTGTGCTTCCTCACATGGGTCCTATCTGTCCTGCTGTGCATGTTGAGATAGGCTGGCTGCAGTCAGTGAGGCAGCTGGCGACCGAGAGTCTGGTGAGCAGAGAGCTGGTGCAGACTGTGGGTGGTGTCAGCGACCTGAGGGCCTGTGACTCTGTCCTTTCTGTGGCTTGGGTGGGTGTGGGGGTGACCCATCCAGTGGGGAATAAAAATAGCAGCCCAGAGCACTGGCTGTGCCACACACTCTTTCATGCATTTTCTATGTGTTAACTCATTTAATCCTATGAAAACCCAGGAGGCATTTGCATTCTCTCATTTTACAAATGAAGAAACTGCCAGGTCGAGAGAGATTGAGTGAGCTGCCTCAGGTCACTAACGTGGAATTCCAGCCCTCCTGCGGGCTCCTTGGGCCTCTTAACCAGGCTGGTATACTGCTTGCTCTCTCCGTGTGACGAGGTCCAGTGCTGGGGTCCACCTCCTAGATGAGGTCTGAGAAGTTGTGCAATAACATGCGTGCGTTGGGGTTTTGACTGGCTTTGGAGGGGTTGGTGGCTCTGACAGTCTCCAGGCCTGGGCCTGGCAGTTTCTTCTCTCTGTATGATCTGCGTGCACTTCTCACCTTCCCCCTTCATGAACCTGCGCCGGTCTGGTGACAAACTTGAACCAGTAGACTGCTGTGGGTGTGACACTGGGCCCAGGGTCCAGGCCCAGTCCGTGAGAGGCTAGGTAGCCCTGCCTCGGTCCCCTGGAGTTCAGCTGCCCTGCTGAAGGACATCCAGGCCTCTCCGCTAGGGAGACAAGCTGTGTGGTGTCTCCGGGAGCATGGGATGCACGGCGTGGAGGGGGAGAGGCCACGTGGAAGGGCTCCCTGGGGTCGAGGCCTTAGACATGTGGGAGAGGCCCAGCCACCAGCTACCTGCGGGCTCCCGGCATGGAGTACCAGACCTGCTTGGTCAACTCAGAGGACCCTAAAGACAGAATAACTTGTCTGAGCCCCAGGGTTCCGGGAGGGCGTTTTGGGTGGGATGGCAGCTGAATTCCTGTGTCCCATGAGTCCAGGGCTGGCGACTAACGCCATGCTGCTGCCCGGGCTGCCGGGAGCGAGCAGTTTCCCAGCCACGTGCCAGCAGGGACTCACCACGGGGATTCTCCCACCCCGCCCGGCCAGGCTCGCCTGGGATGGTTCTGGGAAGGCCTGTGCACCGCCCGTCTGCTGTCTTCTCGTCAGCCCCCACCAGGTAAGCTTGAGCCATGGTGGAAAATTTTCCCTTTTAAGAAGATTGTAATTACTGAACCGAAAATATTAAATATGTGCTTATCTGTGGTAATTATGACTAAAGCATTCTTTATCACTGCAGCTTAGTCATTCGCTTAAGTGATTTAAATGGTATTTGTTAATACGCATGTGTTATCAAGGGGTATCAGGAGGGGGAAGGGTGGTCAGAAGACAGTGCTGGCTGCCCGGTCCCGAGGGCAGGAGGGCGTCTGCAGGTCCCCTGCAGTCCTGTTCTCCCCTCCTTGCCTCCCTCCTCCACACCAGGATCTCTTTAATGTCTCTGTATTTGATCACCATCATCGTATTCCAAAGATTTATTTTATCCGTCAGGCAGTCTTTCACAATTCGTAATTAATTTAGTTTTTCCAGCCTCTGCCCCTCCCCACCCCCATCCTTGGCAGCCTGGGGGCACCAGGGTGGGAACTGCTGTCTGTTAAATCTCCTTAATATCCTTCCATCGATCTCCTCTCAAAGATAGAATTAGTTTGGTCTGAATTATGTACAATCATAGAATCAAAGCGATTTGAAACCTACAAGGGACATTTTCTTTTAGGGTTTAATTCACTCAGAGGTCCTCCAACCCAGCCTCATTCAGTAAAGACTTCCCTTCAGCAACAGATGGTAAATAGATTCTGCGGGATGAGTAATTCCTTCATTTCTGTCTGAATGGTTTGTTTAGAAGCAAACAAAATGATTCCCTCTTCCTATTAAATTTGTTGGGAGAACGTCAGGATCATACTAAGTTACTGTCCAAAGCTACATCGGGGAAGAGGAGGTGGATAGTAACAGAGAAAAGGCTTGCTTGGTATTTCAGAGTTCAGGCCCAGGACCACAGGTGACCTCAGTAACATTACACGCCAAACCTTGACTTTGATGAACTGCGACTCCAAATTGTTAAAACACTGGGCAGTTTGCTCAGGAGTGTTTATCATGTTGAGATTATCAATTTTTAGTGAACCAAATATTTTTCTGTACTTTTTTTCCATTTTCTTTTATTATTTTGCACAGTTTTTAAATTGTGATAAAATATGCATAATGTAAATTTATCATCTTAACTACTTTTAAGTGTATAGTTCAGTGACATTAAGTACATTCACATGATTGTGCAATCGTCTCTGTCACCCAGCCACAGAGCACTTTTCATTTGTGAAACTAAAACTCTGTGCAATTAGACAATGACTTCGCTCCCCTCTCCCAGCCCCTGGCAACCACCATTCTACTTTCTGTCTCTGAATCTGACTGCTCTAGTTACTTATATTATAAGTGGAATCATACAGTACTTGTCTTTTTGTGACTGGCTTATTTCAGTTGGCATAATTGTCCTCAAGATTCATCTATGTTATAGCATGTGTCAGAATTTCCTTCCTTTTTAAGGCAGAGTAATATCCATCATATGTACACGCCGCAATTTGTTTACTCAGCTGTCAGTGGATACTTGGGTTGTTTCCACTGTTTGGCTGTTGTGAATGGTCATGCTGTTCCTTGCATTTTAACATTCAAATGAAATATAATTTAATTTATCCTTGATATCTCAGGAAAATTTTAAATATCTTTTAACAGTGGAGAGTTATAGTAACGTACCAAATATACATTGTATGATTAATACTTAACTGGTGGGCAATTTGGGACAACGTCTATATTCTGAGTCTTTAGGTTTGGCCTCTAAAAAGTAGATAATACTGCTAATTCTACTTTGGTTTCAGGGATCAAAACGAGTTAATATGTATGAATGTAATTTGTAAAGAGAATATATAAATGTTGATAGTTTATATCAGTAAATTTGGAACTTTCTTGTTTGCATTCAGGGTAAGTAGACCTTTACAGTAGAGACTTAAGAGAGACAGAAAATTAAGATATCTTAACTCTTCCAGAAACTTAAAACATTTTACATTTACTCTTTTTAGCCCAGGCTTCAGCTCTCTGGAGTTATTCATGGGGCTTATGAGATTTGAAGGCATAGCTTCATATCATGCAGGTTCTCTAGAATGAATGTGGAAGGAAGTATTGTACTCTTATAAAATGCTGGCGCCCTCTTAGGGGTGGCTTTCTTTTTTCTCTCTCCTTTCTCCCTTTGCTTGAATCTGTCTGTATAAAGCGTGAGGTCCATCCTGTGGAATAACATCCCTTTTAGACTGCATGCACATGAATTTTGTAGCTTGTAGATTTGCCGTATTCATTTCCAGGATGTTTTTCTTGCACACTGACTGTATGCCAGGGGCTGACTGAGATGCGGTGTGAGGCACGAGGGAATTCACCCCATTTGAATCTGGGAGAGTAGCTGGAAATTCCAACTGGTAGGCTGTGCAGAGTCAATCATGCCTTGACTGGGCTCGTCATACGCCCTCCTTTAGATGTTCCCGATCATGCAGAATCACGTACATGAGAGCAGGAAATGAGATCAGAGCTCTGTCAGCTTTACTTAACCCAGGACTCCAAGTTCTTTCTCAGAAGAGTTGGCCGCTTTTAGCCTCCCGCATCACACTGGTCGTCTGTGACATTGGTGGATCTACAAAGTGCAAGCCAGGCGCCATGTGCTGTGCACCTGCCTGTGGGCCCGAGGCGTCTTAGTGCCCCTGCTCCAGGTTGATTCTGTCCGTCTTGCCCGTTCGCATCCACTTACAAAGGCTTCTATGCTGTTTCTGTGGTGGCGGTTCCAGGGTTCCCATGCCCCGGGATGGGGGCATGTGATGTTAGGAGAGCATCATGGTCAGACATCTTTGGGAGTCTAGGAAAGTCGAATACACTCTTCACTGCAAGTTTCTCCAAACCATTAATACACTGTTGCATTTTGTGAATCTCCACCAAGTCCATATAGCTGTGAAGCTTTGCCTGGGAAGATTTTTCCCCCCTTCACAAAGCTCTCCACATGTCCCAAGCTGTGATTCCCAAGAAACACCAGCGAGGAAAGCTGGTTTGGGGGTAACATGTGCTATATTGCCATAGCCAAGTCAGTACATGCCTTTTTGCGACTGTGCGTGCGCTCAGAAAGTTCACTGTGGACGGTTTAACCGTATTTTGGCCTTTGTTCCTGGAAGGAGATGTCTGTCTTCTGCCATGTTGTGTTGGCTGCCAGGCACACTCGCTGGCTCATCTGGCTCTGCACATGGCTTGGCCGAACCCAAGAGGGCTCAGTCCTTCCTGTGGGCCTGGTGCCCGCAGGAAGGGCCAGTCTGGTCCCCGTGTCTGCAACCCCTACAGCCCCCAATTTCTTTCCATTGTAGGGTGATGGACGTCCGGACTCTCAGGAACTGCTTTAGCTGGGGGTTGGTGTCTCAGGCAAGGTATGTGTGAAGAGTTAGTAGTTAATGTAGTTAATGAAATTTTTTCTCCCTACCAGGACCTAGCCTGCTTTACGGCAAAAGTCACGGTTTATTTATGGATATGTTCCTAGCTCCTCACACAGTCTGTGGTGCAGAGTAGGAGTTCCATAGACTGTTCAATAAACGACTGAAAAATGGAGGGTCAAGTCTTGGCAGTCATTTCAGTTTGCTATGATTCCAGGCAACTTGCCCAAACACTCCGTGTTTTCTAAGTTTTAAGGTGTAACTAAATATTTTTCAAATGACTGCAAAAGACATTGGTGAAACTCAGTTCTGCACCAACTGTGCAGAATTGTGTGCTTGGACTGTGCAGGATGGGGGACGCCCTGTGTTTCTTTTCATCCTTGTAACAATCCTGGGAGGTGTAGGTAGCACTCACCTGATTTTGTAAGTGAGCAGACACAGAGGATTGAATAACTTGCTCAAGGTTACAAAGCATTTAAGTTTGAGAAGTGTGGTGAAAATGCAGGGCTGCCTCACTCCAGAATCTCTGTGTGTGTGTGTGTGTGTGTGTGTGTGTGTGTGTGTGTGTATGAGTATGTATAGATACATGTACATGTAAGTATATATATGCATGTATGCATGGATACACATATGTACATATATACACATTTAGGAAATATATCAGGGAGTATACATACATACACACATATGTATACAGTCATGCGCTGCATAACGATATTTTGGTCAACAAGAGACTGCGTATATGACAGTGGTCCCATAAGATTATAATACTCTATTTTTACTGTGCCTTTTCTATCTATGTTTAGATATGTTAGATACCCAAATACCATTGTGTTACAGTTGCCTACCGTTTTCAGTACAGTAACGTGCTGTACAGGTTTTGCAGCCTGGGAGCAATAGGCTGTACCATACAGCCTACACGTGTAGTGGGCCGTACCATCCAGGCGTGTGTAAGTGCACTCTGTGATGTTCACATGATGAAGAAATCGCCTGTCCACCCATTTCTCAGAATGTGTGCCTGTTGTTAAGCAGCGCATGACTGCATACGCATATACACAAGTGTGTATGTATGTATTATACTCTAAATGTGTCATACACCAGGGACTGCTGTGTAATTCTGGCTTTTGCGATACATTTTAAACAAGCATTCGCCCTGCCCCTGGTCCTTTGAAACCTCTGACCTGGTGTCTGGTTCCTGTCTGATGCCGCTGGTTCTGGTCACAGTGTGCTTGTCTTTTCACACATGATTTTCCCACCCCTGTGTACTGAGGTGCCGGGATGTGTTTGTTGAACTGAAATTCTTAAGCCTGCAGAGTGTGTTCCCGGTTGGTCAAGACAGAT